>PVIA01016158.1:0-20013 GCA_004024845.1 Tonatia bakeri | reverse complement strand
GGGGGTTGCTCCATGTCAGTCTTTCCTATCCTGGTCAGATGACCAGTCGAAAGAGATATTATTTCAGGGTGCTTCACAGGGGCGTATGTTGCCAGAAAACAAGATGCATTTGCTTGGACAATTGATAGGAAATGCTCTGATTAGAATACAAAATTGGTTTTGTACATCAGTCAATTTCTACCTTATATTACTCCATCTAAAGTAGGTCCTCTCACCAGAGAAATAACTCCTGATAAAAAGAATAATATCTTACAGGATACTTTAGTCATTCTTCTTTTACTCCCTAGTGTTTGGGGATTTTAATAAATTAGATCCCTTGATTGTTCAAATGCCAAGTCAATTTTGATACCAGCTTCTTCTGGCGAAGAAGGAAATGCTGACTTGCTATTAGTCCCTTGTCTGACTGTACACAGAACATCCACTTTTGCCTGGTAGGCCTGGTGGAGCTTGAATCATGGAAACTCTCGTGGCTGCGTGAGTTCGGCAGTGCTATATTGGAGGGTCATTGTCGAGCGCCCTAATGGCATTTCCTTCCTGAGGAAGCTGAGCCCCTGCAGCTGAAACAATCAGGCTGGAGGGGGAAAGAGGCTGGGGCGGGAGGGCAAAGTGGCTCAGAAACGGGGATAGGCCAGCAGATACACAATACCAGGAATAGCTTTGCTGTGTTCCTGAAACCGGCGCTCACGGATTAGATCTTTGGGCCTTCGGTGCCAGCTGTCATTACATGGAACCAGGAACAGTCTTTCCAGATTGAGGTGCAGTGGGAGGGAGGGGGAGGAGGAAACAGTTTTTTTAATTATTATTCTTAATGTATTCTTTGGGGAGGAAAGAAGGAGGGAAATTTACACACGTCCTTTTGGCTGTGATGAAGAGCATGAGTTTAAACGTCACCTTAGCAGTCTCATGCTTGGGCTTAAGCACTAGTTTGGCAACTTGGGCACCAGGAGGGACTGGACTTCTTTTTGGTGTTTGTGTTTCTTGTCTGGTGTCTGACAACTTGTGTGTACTAAGGATAAACAACTCAAAGAGCACACACATTTGTTGAGGGCTGCGCTTGTTTGTAACAGTTGCAAGAGTGGATGAAAGCCTGTCCGCCTGTGAATCTGGCTGGGGTGTTTTCAGTGGGGAGAGATCCCCCGTTCACTCATTCATGTCCCCCTCCTTGATTTCTGTTTTGTTCCAGGACTAGTCAAGGATGCGTGCACATCATTGTGGCTCAGACCAAAGACAACAAGTACACGCTGAACCAGACCAGTGCCGTCTTTGACAGCATCCCTGAAGTGGTACACTATTATTCCAACGAGAAGTTGCCTTTCAAGGGGGCGGAACACATGACCTTACTCTACCCCGTGCACAACAAGCTACACTAAGGTTCAGCCGCTGAAAGCCCTGGCTGGGCCTCTCACACCTGAGAGGGTGTCAGGATTCCACCGGCATCTCAGGGCACAAGGCTGGACTGGGCTGTAATGATTAGTAGGAAGTGGGGGCCTTCCTTAATAAGTCAGAAGGTCTTTGGGCTTGAATCCATTCCATGACACTCGGTGACTGACCTGTCCCTTTTCTCCCTGCTCAGTAGTTCTGTAGGAAGAAATCGTAACTTACCAGCCGCCTCCACTCTCTAGACTAGGGCATTCTCTCTGGGGTGTGGCCCTCAGCAAAGGGAAGTCAGGACTCCAAGAATATGGATGTTCTCCAGAAATGTGCTAATTGTCACCTGGAACGCCTGGTCTTCAAACAAACCAACACAACCATGCTTGGCTTTTACACAAGACAGCAAAATGGTCGGGTGAACCAGGAGAGCGTATAATATCGGATCCCTTCCTGGACAAAAGGCTGAACAGTAGAGAGTAAGTAGAGAGTGGATCTTAGAGAAAGCTGTCTTTCTCAGGTGGCCTAGTTCAGCTTCACAGTCCAGGAAAATTCACAACTTTAGGGTTTGGCATAAGGATTATTTTGTGCTCAGCCTTCTAAGAAAATTTGTGCTTTCTCTATGTCTGTGAGCTTTTTCATCATTTCAGCAAATCAGTAACACAAACATAAATAGGAAGGATGACTGAAGAATCCCCAACAGTGGCTTCCAGTTAGGATGGTGGAGAGGGTATTGTGGTACTTGCATCCTCCCACAACCATGTCAAAATTGTAGCTAAACTATGAAATAACCATCATCCAGTACTGCCTGAAATCTAGCTGAACAGAAGTCCTACAACTAAGGTTATAAAGAAGAAGCCACATCAAGACTGGTAGGAGGAGCAGAGATGTAAACAGGCCGGTCCCACACCCACATATGGTAGATAAAAATCAGGAGGGATAATTTGGCTGCCAGGATCCCCCTGAGGATCAGTGGGTCCCAGCCCCACACTAGGCCCTGCAGTCCAGGGTTCCAGTGCCAGAAAGAGAGGTCCCCATAACTTCTGACTATAAAAACTACCAGGGATCAGCTCAGAGAGACAGAGGGCTTCTGGGGTCCCAGGCAGTCCCTATGAAAGGGCCTGTGCATAGACTTTTTTGGATTCACTCTCTCTAAGCTAAAGCACTGGGGCAATAGCTCAGAGGGCACCAGAGATGTACGGGGAGGAATAGAATTATCTGGCATGAGAAGGAGGGCTGGAGGGGAAGCGTTCTCCCAGACAGAAGTGTTGGCAGAGGCTGTTGTTCTTTTGCTGAGACCTCCCTCCCCCCATATCTGAGTCTCCATCAAGCTGGTTACCACTACCCGGCCCTGGTGATTCCCTGAGACCCTGTCCCACCCAACCAGTGGGCCCATCCCAGGTTTTTCCTGTGGCTTTTCCATATGAGTGGCCTGTCTTGGCTCCTGCTTCAGACTTTCTTAAAATTTCTCAAAAAGGCAGCACATAGTCTTGTCGTGCCCCATACCTCTTGCTGATTTGCCCCAGGCCTGGCACCAGTGTCAGGTGGCCTTAATTCACAGTTTGGAATCTCCTGGGCCCTCCAAGCCCAGCACAAGCAGCAGCTATCTACAGGTCACTTTGTAGTTCATGCCATGAGGCCCCAGGCAGAACACACATGGCAGCAGACCTTGGCCTGCACCTCTTCGGAGATGCCAGAGCCATTGCACCCAGTAGACAGCTTCCCACCACATTGAAGCACCACCCAACCACCTCCACAAGCGACACACTCAAGGGGCAGACTCAGCAGGAGTCAGAGTCCTACTGAAGTGAGTCCTGTTCCATGGGGTGGACCCCTGTGTAGTTGATCCTCCGTGGTGGTTACAGCCAGTCCTTGCAGCTGATCAACCTGGGGGTAAATCCCTTGGCATGCCAACAACAAACAAGGCTCAACTGCAACAAGAGCATGTATACAGGACAAACATGGGGGGAGGGCACACCTGGAGTGCCCGGCTCAGGTGAAGAGGGAGGCTGTGCCACTGGACCCTGTAGAACACCTACTACATTAGGCCACTCTACCAGCCCTGGAGACATAGCAGCTCTGCCTAATACATAGAAGCAAACATGGGAAGCTCTCAAAATGAGATGGAGAAACATGTCCCAGATGAAAAAAACAAAACTCAGGGCAGGAGGGTGGGGAACTAAAATGGAGACAAGCAATGTACCAAATGGAGAGTTCAAAACACTGGTTATAAGGATGTTTAATGAACGTAGTGAGAACTTCAACAGCTTAAAAAAAAGACAAGGAAACCATAAAAAATAACCATCCAGAAATGAAGGATACTCGAAATGAAGAATAACTTACAGGGACTTACAGTGGATGAAGCCGAGAATCAAATCAGCAATTTGGAATACAAGGAAGAAAAAAGAACCCCTCCAAAAATGAGGATAGTGTAAGGAGCCTGTGGGACAACTTCAAGCATTCCAACATTCACATTGTGGGGGTGCCAGGAGAAGAGAGTAAGAAATTGGAAACCTATCTGAAACAATATAACAGAAAACTTCCCTAACTAGGTGAAGGAGATAGAAGTGCAAGTCCGGGAAGTGAAGAGAGTCCCAAACAAGATGAGCCCGAAGAGGCCCACACCAAGATAATTAAAATGCAAAAGGTTAAAGACAAAGCCAGAATCTTAAAAGCAGCAAGAGAAAAGCAGTTAGTTAACTACGAGGGAGCTCCCCTAAGACTGTCAGCTGATTTTGCAACAGAAACTTTGCAGGGATTGGCAAACAGAAGGGATTGGCAAGGAATATTCAAAGTGATGGAAACAAGGACCAACCAAGATTGCTCTGGCCAGCAAAGCTATCATTTAGAATTGAAGGACCTACAAAGAGTTTCCCAGACAATAAAAAGCTAAAGGAGTTCATCACCACCAAACCAGTACTACATGAAATATTAAAGGGTCTTCTTTAAGAAGAAAAAAAATAGATTAAAAAAATGAACAATTAAGCGACAATAAATATCTATCTATCAACAATTGAATCTAAAAATCAAAATGAAAAAGCTGAATAGGAACAGACTCAAAGATACAGAAAACATTTTGACAGTTGCCAGATGGGCAGGAGAGGAAAGTGGGTTTAAAGAGTGAAGGGATTGAGAAGTACAAATTGGTAGTTACAGAGCATTCATGGGGGTGAAAAGTACAGCATAGGGAATATAGTCAATAATCCAGTCATTACGTACGGTGTCAGATGGGTACGAGATCTACTGGGATGATCACTGGGTAAGATACGTAAGTGTCTAATCACTGGGGTGCACACCTGAAACTAATGTAATATTGTACGTCAACTGTAATTGAAATATAAAAAATGATTTAAAAACAGAATCACCAACATAATTAAACATTGGCATTATTATAACTCTGAATTGTAAAACAAACACAACGATTTCATTTCTGACTTTTAAAAAATTTGAAAATTTACAATGCTCAACAACTGTTTTCTTATTCAGTAATTACACAGAACTTCTGATACCTTTGATCTTGTCTTTGTGCATTATGGTGGTTATGAAACTTTTTAATTTTTGTCCCTAAAATTAGATTTGCCCTGTATTTTTAGAGTAAATTAAACATATTTATAACTCTAGGATCTGATCGTATGAACTGGGTCTCTAAAGCCTGCAAAGTCTCTCTCGTGCTGTACAAAGCAGACCCGTTCACACTGTATGAAAATATTTTTAAAAGACAGATTTCTCTCTAACTCTGCATAAGATATTAAATTTTCATACTATTGTTATCCTTAAATATTGTGAACTTATGTCACCAATTTACTTACTGTGAAAAGAGAAAAGCAGGAACGGCGTGCTGTGGGAAGGCCGCCGCGGTGAGTGGCTCTGCGGTCACAGCTGAGCGGTTTCTCTGATGGAGTTCGTACCAGGGTTCCCAGAGCCAGTCCGCGTGCCCGCGTGCTGATTGTCACCAGTGGCAAGGTAACATGTAGCTTCTTTGAAATACACACCAGAAAATTTTGATTTGGGTAATTTGGGGGGAAACATATCTTTCTAGTTATTACTCATCATTTTACAATTATGATTTAGAGGTTAGTAAATATTTGCTTCCTTATTCAGTTAAGATTGCAGCCCGAGGGTTGTGTGATCTTTGATTTAAAATTTTGAGAGAAACTTTTTCTTACTGGATCCCAATGATTGTATTAATAAAGAGCATTCTGTTTTTCAAGTACTGATAGAATTGTTTAAATGTGTATTGGCTCATGTACTCTATCTTTAGTACAAGATTTTTTTAATCTTTAGCATCCATAGTCCCAGTTCCATTCAACGAATATTTATTGCCTTGCATATACAAATAATTCATTGTGTTAAAATTATTTTTAGTTCAATGTTCTAGAAATGAAACCTTATTTTTTACTTAGACTTATTCTACAAAGCAAATAAACCAGTTATCCTAACTTTAATAAATACTAAAAGCTTTGCAAAAATTTTTCTTTGTGCATTAAATGATTCTTGGACGATTCTTGGCCCATGCCCAGCAACTGTGAGGAATGTATAATGAAATAACATCTTGAAAGCAGACCTGATACATTAAGTATTTATTGAGCTTCTAGCAAATGCTCAGTATTGTGCTTTTTCTGGACGATTTTTCTGTGACAGTCCTACTATTTTGCTTATATAATCAAAAGTGGAGATGTGGAGTTTATTTATAGACCGGTTTCTTCACAGTTGTACAGGAGGTTATAATAAGAAATACAGTAAATGAGTAGCAGGGGGTTAAGCTACTATTTTCTTCTTTGGGTTGTGACACAAGCTGACAAAAGCCGAGGAATTCACAGCTGGGTGGTGTCAAAGTACCGTTCCTTCTAAAAACAATTAGGCCCAGCAGGGGGTCCCTCGTGGCTTCCTTGCTAAGCTTCCTGGGCCAGCTGATCTGAGGCTCTCTGACAAGTTTCCTCTCTGAGCTCTGAATGCTTGGGCTTTTCGTCACTTTGTCTCCATACGTGTTTGCCTGTAGTCTTCCTTCTCTTGAGTTAATGATGTCTCCCAGCATGCTTTCTGATTCTTTCTGGAGAAAATAATGTCTTTGAACAAATCTGGGCTCGCTTGCCTTGAATATTGCATCCATAGAGCTTCCTGCATCTGTGTTTTTTCTCCTTTATCACACCTTTTTTTTTTTAAATCTTCACCTGAGGATATGTTCAGCGATTTTAGAGAGGAAGGGAGAGAGAGGAACATCTATGTGAGAGAAACATCCATCAGTTGCCTCCCAATCACACCCTGATCTGGGATGCAATCTGCAACCCACGCATGTGCCCTGACCCGCGATCAGACCTGCAACCTCTTTCTGTACGGGGAACAACACTCCAACCAACTGAGGTGCCTGGCCAGGGCTATCACACCCCTTTTTAAAAAACAGCTCCCTTCTCCAGGTTAATATTAGATGAGCGTACTTAGTTGCTTTGTTTCGGGCCTACAAGAGTAGAGGGTAAAAGGACTTTTCTATTTACTTTGCTGCCACAGCTATTTCTATCAGGTTGAATTTCAACCTTTGGAGTTGTGTTTAAATACGTTGGAATAAAATAATGGAGAAATGTTAATACATGTACAAAAAGGTAAATATTGATATGCCTACTCTCTATGAGGGAGCGATGTGTCTGTCCTCTGAAGTTATTCAAACTACTTTCTTAAGAAGCATCTATAAAAAGAGCCTTTATTTTTGCTGCTTAAAGTCTCCATATTTTGCTGAGCTGTTACTCATTATTGGCATCTGCCACAGAACGGGGAAGTGAACAGATAATCTCTGGAGACAGCCAGAAAACTTTGGCACAGGTGGGAAAATAGTACTAATCAGTTGCTTTTCAAACAAGGGTGGCCTTGCCCTGGCTGGTGTGGCTCGGTTGGTTGGGTGTCCTCCCACAAAGTGGGGGTTGCCAGTTTGATTCCAGGTCGAGGCACATCCCTGGGTTGCAGGCCCAGTCTCCTCGCCCTCCCACCCCACTATGGGGCCCGTGCAAGAGGCAACCAATCAATGTTTCTCTCACACATTAATGTTTCTCTCCCTCTCTTTTCCCCTCGATTCTCCTCTCTAAAACAATACAGTAATATGAGGTCTGTCCAGAAGGTATCCAGCCATGTAATAGGAAAAGCAGAGACACTCATTGAAGAAGATACAAGAAACAGTGTACACAGAGCAATGGCCCCTCAGTCCCCATCGAAGTAGGCACCTTGGGACCTCACACAGTTCTCCCAATCGCCATTAGCAGCCCCGTCATACGTTCCTGCATCTCAATGATGGTCTGAAATCTCTTCTCTTTCAAAGGCAATTTTATTTTTGGGAAAAACCAGAAGTTGCAGGGAACTGTAGGGGGGCTGAGTCGCCTGGATGATTTGATGTTTCACCGAAAAAACCTCTGCACAAGACGTGATGTGTGATCGAGTGTGTTGTTGGGATAAAGCCGCCAATCACCAGTTGCCCACAGTTGCAGCCCTCTGCATCATCCCAATAGCTTCCATGGAGGAGTGAATGTTGACGCTCAATGCAAAATTTGATGGGAATGCATTGCTTTACTAGTTCAAACATTTCGAATGTAGTGGCCACACAGTACACTTACTCACTCAATGGCTTCTACCGCCCCCACTGACCAGTACAGTGAAGTCTCATTGTTCTCACATGCACATTCCAGTCCACTCGCCTTGGCTGCCGGTTACATCGGTGTTGATGTATAATGATGAAACCATTCTCTTTACATTAATAGTGGCTGGACTTTTTCTTGACAGACTTTGTAAATAAAATCTTTTTTTTAAATGAGGGTAGCCTTTGTATTCTACTAAATTGTTCTTTTTTAAGTCAAGGGTTAAAGCCTCATTTTTCCTTCAGCCTGAAGTGGGGACCAAGATGTCTAGATTTCATTTCCTTTCTCCTCTGCATCCTTTTAATATTTAGTAGAATTCCTTTAATACCTTTCCCATCGATGTCTTTTATTCATTAGTTGTCTCTCTGATTTTCCTAACCAGCCCTATTTTGGCCCTATGATCTCTTTAGAATCACTTTTCTTCATTCTCCTCTCAAATTGTTATAACCCCATTAACTTGGACTTGGACAGACTTGGAACTTAATTGAGCCTTCTTAATTTCTGACCTTATTGGTAGAACAATGGTGTGTTACTGCCATCTACTGGAAAGAGAGCAAACTGCAGTGGGAAAATGAGCCGCATATCTAGGGTGTTTTCTAAAGGATTTCGGATCCAGTCCACAGCGTGGAAAATGATGACACAGCAGTTGCCATCTTGGAATCTGTCTTTTCCTGTGGAAAGGGTGATCTATAGCCTAATACGGCTCTCATCCCACGGCCCCTGAACCATGGCTGGATCATGTCGTTTAGAATCTTAAATTGTATGTTCACGAATATGCTAGCAACAGACAATTGAGACAAGCATCTCATTTTGTCAAGTCCTTAACCATTTGCTTATTTGTCAGCGGGCTTTAAAATTTAAATATCAATGAATACATAATTTTAACTTTTGAAAATATTTGAGGATTGTATATAATACAAGGGCCTATCTGTACAGCTTTAGTAATTTATATTACATCAGAAAGATTTTATAAAATTTCTGGATGCACTGCAGTAGCCAGTGTAGGCTGCATGCCTTCCTGAAGATGGTTTACTCTCAAGTGTAACTTTAAGTGAACATTACTTCAAGAAAACCTTGTCTTGCTTGATTGGCTTAGTTTTGAGAATCACTTCCCTTCATAAAAACAAACCCCTTTCTGTGGTAACAGCTATAGCAAAGAGGGGCAAAATTCCATTTGTAATCATTGTTAATGAAATGTATCGGCAAACCATGATTGAACATAACCAGACCTGATCTTTTTTTTATCCTCATCCAAGGACAAGCTTATTGATATTAGAGAGGGGAAGGTGTAACCAGGTATAGGCTGAGAGGCCCCAGGGCTCCCCACAAGCCTAGCTTGGGGGCTGGGAAAAGCAGCAGCAGCAGCAGCAGCAGGGATTGAGAGTTATTCTGTATATTAATAACAGCAGGCCAGCTTCACAGCCTGCGCAAAGCCAGGGAGACATGCGTGACTCTGATGTAGCTGGGAGGCAGCTCCCCACATGCCCCCCCAACTCATGGGTCACAGCGGTTACAGTGACTGTGCAAGAGCTTGGAGGTGGTTCGCTCCATGCCTCGGGGCCACACCTGCCTGGACTATGACAGCCGAGAAAGGCAGAGAATACAGGACTGCGTGTAGCTGGTTGTGGGAAGAGTCAGAAATGGGGTTATGGAGGAAGATCTGCACCAGGATTAAAACCCAGGTGTGGCAGCCGTGCTGGGGTTTAACCACGCAGTTTTGGGAAGAGGAGAGGGGGTGGGAAGAGGAAAGGGGGTCGCTTGACCACGTGGCTTAGGAGGCAGGAAAGCAAAATGTAGCAGCCATGCAGAGCTCTCTCTTAGCAGTTTGAAGGAATGCAGAAGGACTCCCACATGCCCACCGGAGGATGAGGTTTGGGATTAAGAACAGGAGCCTAGCCAAGCTACAGACTTCTGCTTCTTTTTCTGAGATACGGTCCCCTGACTGGCCTGACAGGGCAAACAGGGGAAGGCAGGACTGTGTGTGTGTGTGTTGGTGAGTGTCTTAAAGGGACTTCAGGATTTAACAGCAACATTCCATTACTCTTAACCTGTATAAGTTTTGATAAATAGCTCCTTTCCTTTTTACAAAACTCGGGCATCTGTTCCTAACATGGCAGCAGACAAAGAACAATAGTCAAACAGATGCCTATTTGGGAGTGGGGTTGTTTCTGTAACAAAGGGAGGAACAGAGACTCTCCGTGTAAGAGAGAAGCATCAATCAGTTGTCTCCCATTTGCACCCTAACTCAGGATCAAACCCATAGCCTGGGTGTGCGCCCATGACCAGGGGCCAAACCCGCAGCCTGGTGTTGTGTGGGCTGGCTCTCCAACCCACTGAGGCGCCCTGGCCAGGGCCTGGCCTTGATTTTTTCATAGTTCGTCTTTAGAGCCCTTCTATTATGTTTTAATTCCCACATAAAACAGAAACACACTGAAGTTGTACTTCGTCTCCTTGACCACCTTCTTTCGGAGCAGACGATGGTTGCATCTGCCACTGTCCCCGATGCGGAGTCACAGGGGTGGCTTTGTGTTTTCATTGTGGTTTGCTCTTCACACAGAT
Source organism: Tonatia bakeri (assembly GCA_004024845.1). NCBI lineage: Eukaryota > Metazoa > Chordata > Mammalia > Chiroptera > Phyllostomidae > Tonatia > Tonatia bakeri. Next base: position 9,469 of record PVIA01016158.1, on the reverse strand, counting down.
GTGCTCACCCTGCCCATGGAATGTGATACTGTTGTCTGTTGTAAAAATCTATATATTTTTAAACCTGCAGCAGATGATTCTGATACTCAGTTATGGCTGAGAATCAACATTGGAAGCTACTATTTAATATTTTGCAAATAAATTCATTTGAAATTCTAGAATAAGGCTATATATAGTGTTGAACATTTTGGTATCAAATTTTAAATTTCCACTAAACATTTATATCAATTGCCACCAGGTGGCAAATGCTTATTGTATTTCCCCATCTTTGTTAACAGAAAAGGAAGTTTGCATTGAGAAATGTTCACCTCACCACCACTCCCCAAGCAAAGCAATTGAGTAATGATTTTCAGAATTCAGGTTGAGCACACGATTTTAAGAACCCAAGGTTCTGAGTGTTGAGTGTTGGATTCAGACCCTGTGAGAGGCCAAGATGTAAGTACTGAGAACGCACTCTCACTAGGTGCACTGCTGAACCAACGTTTTCATACCGCACTGTCTTGTTTTAATTCTCCCCAGCTCAGCAAGCCAGGTGGGGGCCTCGCTCTTCACGCAGGGACCTGGTACGAGGAGTAATCCAAGAGCTCGTTCTGGGTCAGCCACATGGCAAACGGGAGAGCCCAGGTTGAAGCCTGGTCAAGTGCTAGAGTGGCTCTTAGTCACTATACCTGTACTTTTCCTTTGAGAGGGTGTACTTGGCCTGCAGGATTCTTCCATTGGAAGAATATAATTGGTAAAACTTAGGATAGGAGTAATAAACTAACCACTTTGTTTCAGTTAGCAGGTGAAAAAATGAAGTTTAAAAAAACACTCACAATAGCCAAGAAGTGCAAGCAACCCAAATGTGCACGGACGGATCGATGCATAAACGAGACGGGGTGCCCGCACTTACATGCCCGCAGTAGAGTGTTATTCAGCCTTCAGAAGGAATGAAATTCGGACACATGCTACAACGTGGATGAATTTTGCTGAGTGACAAGTGCCGTACAATTCCACTTATACGAGGCACCAAGAGGACTCATATTCATAGAAACAGAAGGTAGAATGGTGGTTGCCAGGACCTGGGAGGGAGGGAAAGCAGGGAATTGTTTAGTGGGGTTTCAGCTTTGCAAAATGAAAATGATTTTAAGGTTATTTATATAACAGTGTAAATATACTTAACACTATTAAATGCTACACTTAAAAATGGATAGGATGGCAAATTCAGTGTTATGTGTCGTTCACCACAGTTAAAAACAAAACTCAACTATGCCAGCTTACTGTCTTACAGTGAGAATGTATCTAGCAGAGTGAACCTCCAGGTTGCCAGGTGCAACCAACGTGCTCTCTCCCCATAGATGTGCCTTGTGGACTTGAGGCAGGGGGACAGGAATTGGGTTTAGGGATCCAAGTCCACTGCCAGGACACCCCTGTGCTGGGTCAGGCAGGTCATGTCCATGAGCCGAGGTATCCTCTTCCGTGCTTGGGAGAGGCTCCTCCTATGGATCTAGGCAGTTTGAAGTCCTGTGAGGCAACTGAGCTCTGGTCATGAACATGTGGTTACATATGAGGACATTCACTCTGAGACATGCAGATAAAATCACTTTCCTACCTTGTGAATCATGAGGTATGAGTATGATACAGAGTATGAGTCAGTGTATCATCTTGATTCAAACTAAAAATGCTTCCTATGTGACATTTTTATCAATGATTCAGATTGTTTCCTGACTTATGTGCATAAACAAATGGGATTACTAGTTTGGATTAATTGATGGGAAGATATATTACTTATTGTGCATGTAAAAGCCAATTAGTTCATCAAGATATGAAGCAGTGTGTTGTTGATAAGTGAGAATCGTAGTTTACATTAAAGGATAGTTAAGAAAGGTATGGTAATATTCATTTTGAATTATTTTAAATGGTATGTTTGCAAGCAAAACATCTCCCTAAAATCACTGATCTTTTTAAACTGGAGGTCAAAGCTGTTTAAAGATTAATATAATGAATCATTCTGTACCCAGCTTCAACAATTACTGTCTCATAGACAATTTTATTTTATCTATGATCCACACCTACTTCTTGCCCTTTTTAATAAATAATTTTATAGGCAATATAACATGGTTGAACTATTCCAAAACAGGATTATAATTGTTTAATAAAAGATGTTTTACTTCAGGTCAAGATGGTGCCATAGGTAAACACAGCTTGCCTCCTCACTCAACCACATCAAAATTACAACTAAAATATAGAACAACCATCATGCAGAACTGTCAAAATCGAGTTGAATGAAAGTCTGACAGCTATGGAATTGAAGAAACCACATCCATCCAGACTGGTAGGAGGGGTGGAGACATGGAATGGGCTGATCCCACATCCACGTGTGGTGGATAAAAATTTGGGAGGGATATCTCAAGAGCAAGGAATCCCAGCCCCATACCAGCTCCCAAGCCCAGGGTTCCAGTGCCAGGAAGATAAGCCTCCATAACTTCTGGCTACAAAAAAAAAACAGCAAGGATTGAGTCAGTGGAAGAAACTTCTGGAGTCCCAAGCAGTTCCTCTTAAAGAACTCACACATGGACTTACTCAGACTCACTCCCTCTGAGCCCCAGCACCAGGACAGCAGCTCAAAGGCACCAGTGGCACACAGGGAGGAACTGAAGTTACTGCATCAAAGCAGGAGCTGGAGGACAGCTTTCTCCCAGACAGAAAGGCAGGCAGAGGCCACTGTCCCTTGTCTAAGCCCTCCTCTCACAGAACCACAGAGCCATAGAGCCACAGAGACAGCAGCCAGGTGCCATTTCTGAGACTCCGTCAACCTGGCTAACACTGCCCCACCCTGGAGATTACGTCAGACTTACAGGCCCACCCAAACTTTTAATTCTGACTTTTCCATATGAATGGCTGGTCTTGGCTCATGCTTCACAACTGCCTAAACCCTACCAAACAAGTAACATCCAGCCTCAGTTAGCCCCCAGCTCTTGCTAAGTGGCCCCAGGCCTGGCATTAGGAGTAGCCAGCCTAGATTCACTGCTTGGCTTCACCTGGGAATCTCCAAGCCCAGAACAAGTACCAGCCATCTCAGATTGCTTTATATTTCATTCAGGGTAACCTAGGACAGAACACAGGTGGGGGCTGATCTTGGCCTGCACCACCTGGGGAACCCCAGAGCCTGTGCACCTAGTAGACAGTTACAGATCACACTGCAGCACCACCACCCTGTTCCTCCACGGAGGGCAGAGGTTTGTAGTCAGTAGTCACAGCCTGTCTTTGCAGCTGACTGGCCTGGGTAAATCCTTCCCCTTGACCTGCAAACACCAATCGAGTCTCAACTACAATACCATGGGGTACTCAGCCCACAGGAAGGGCATACCTCAAATACCTTTCTTGGATGATAGAGGAGGCTGTGCCACCTGACCCTACAGGACACATACTATATTAGGCCGCACTACCAAAACAGGGAGTCATAGCAGCTCTACCTAATACATAGAAACAAACACAGGGAGGCTGCCAAAATGAGGAGACAAAGAAACATGGCTGAAATGAAAGAACAGCTCAAAACTCCAGAAAAAAAGAGCTAAACAAAAGGGAGATAAGCAAACTATCAAGTGCAGTTCAAAACAGTGGTTATAAAGATGCTCAAGGGACTTAGTGAGGACCTCAGCAGCATAAAAAAGACCCAGTCAAAAATGAAGGATACACTAATTGAAATAAAGAACAACTTTCAGGGAAATAACAAGAGAGTGTATGAAGCTGAGACTCAAATCAATGATTTGGAACATAAGGAATCAGAAAAACGAGAAGAAAAAAGAATTTAAAAAAATGAGTATAGTCAGCCTCTGGGACAACTTCAAGCATTTCAGCATTTGCATCACAGGGGTGCCAGAAGGAAAAGAGAAAGAGCAAGAAATTGAAAATCTATTTGAAAAAAAAATAAGGAAAGAAAACTTCCCTAATTTGGTGAAAGAAATATACAGGCAAGTCCAGGAAGCACAGAGAGTTCAAAACAAGATGGATATGAAGAGGGCTACTCTTTACAATGCACTTGAACACATCATATTAAAATGCCAAAGGTCAAAGATAAAGAGAGAATCTTAAAAGCAGCAAGAGAAAAACAGTTAGTTACCTACAGGGGAATTTCCATAAGACTGTCTGCTAATTTCTCAAAAGAAACTCTGCAGGCAAGAAAGAATTAACAAGAAATATTCAAAGTCATGAAAATCAGGGGCCTACAGCCAAGATTTCTCTACCCAGCAAAGTTATCATTTAGAATCGAAGGACAAATGAAGTGCTTCCCAGACAAGAAAAAACGAAAGGAGCCCTGGCTGGTATGGCTGAGTGTATTGTGTGCCAGCCTGTGAACAAAAGGGTTGCCAGTTTGATTCCCAATCAGGGTACATGCCTGGGTTGCAGACCAGGTCCCCAGTAGGGGATAAATAAGAGACAACCACACATTGATGTTTCTCTCCCTTTCTTTCTCCTTCTCCTTCTTCCCCTCCATCTAAAAAAATAAATAAATAAAATCCTAAAAAAAAGAAAGAAAAACAAAGGAGTTCATCATCACCAAACCATTATGATATGAAATGTTAAAGGGACTTATTTAAGAAAAAGAAGGTAAGATTTCTGGCCAAGATGGAGTCATAGGTAGACACACTGTGCCTCCTCATACAAGCAAAAGCACAACAACAAATTTAAAAACCAAAAAAATAAAACCAGAACTGACAGAAAATCAAACTGTATGGAAGTATGACAACCAAGGAGTTAAACAAGAAACATTCATCCAGACCAGCAGGAGGGGTGGAGACAGGCAGCAGGGTGTTGAGGACTCACAGCAAGGCAGCGGCTGGTGAACCCAGTGAGGTGGCGGCTTCTGGACTGGGCAGATAAAAGTGCAGATAAATAGGGAGGAACAACTAGGGAGCGAGACAGACCCACAATCCAGAGTTCCAGTGCAGGGAAATAAAGCCTTGAACCTCTCACTGAAAACTCCCTTGGGGGTTGAGGCAGCAAGTGGGAGAAACTCCCAGCCTCACAGGAGAGTTCACTGGAGAGACCCACAGGGTCCTAGAATGTACACAAGCCCACTCACCCAGAATCAGCACCAGAAGGGGCCAATTTGCTTGTGGATCGTGGGACAAGTGACTGAAAACTGGCAGAGAGCACAGCAAGCAGCACTGTTCTCCCTCCAACCCCTTCCAACATACAGCACAACACAGTGACATGGATTGCCACACCCTGGTGAACACCTAAGGCTCTGCCCCTCATATATAACAGGCATGACCAGACCAAAGCGGGAGGGGAAATGGCTCAAGCAGAATTGAAAACCCCCCAATCAGTACTTTTAAGCAACCGAGAGATAGCCAACCTATCAGATGCACAGTTCAAAGCACTGGTGATCAGGATGCTCACAGAATTGGTTGATTTTGGTCACAAATTAGATGAAAAATGCAGGCTACAATAAGTGAAATGAAGAAAAATGTGCAGGGAACCAATAGTGATGGAATGAAAGCTGGGTCTCACTTCAATGGAGTGGACCAGAAGGAAGAAACACACAACCAGAAAATAATGAAAAAATAAGAATTTTTTAAAAATGAGCAGAGACTTAGGAACCTCCAGGACATCTTTAAACGATCCAACATCCGAATTATAGGGGTACCAGAAGGAGAAGAAGAAGAGGAGCAAGTGGAAAACTTGTTTGAACAAATAATAAAGGAGAACTTCCCCATTCTGGCAAAGGAAATAGACTTCCAGGAAGTCCAGGAAGCTCAGAGAGTCCCAAAGAAGTTGGGCCCAAGGAGGAACACACCAAGGCATATCATAATTACATTGGCCAAGTTAAAAATGAAGGAGAGAATCCTAGAAGCAGCAAGAGATAAGGAGACAGTAACCTACAAAGGAGTTCCTATCAGACTGTCAGCTGATTTCTGAAAAGAGACTTTGCAGGCAAGAAGGGGCTGGCAAGAAGTATTCCAAGTCATGAAGGACAATGACCTCCATCCCAGATTGCTCTATCCAGCAAAGCTTTCATTTAGAATGGAAGGACAAATAAAGTGCTTCTCAGACAAGGTCAAGTTAAAGGTCGAGTTCATCATTAACAAGCCCTTATTATATGCAACGTGAAAGGGACTTATCTAGGAAAAAGAAGATAAAAAATATGCACAGTAAAATGACAGTAAATTCACAGTTATTAACAACCACACCTAAAACAAAAACAAAAACTAACTAAGCAAACAACTAGAACAGGAACAGAACTACTAACGGAGGGTTAGCAACAGGGGAGTGGGAGGAGGAGAAGGAAGAAAGGTATAGAGATTAAGTAGCATAGATGGTAGGTCGAAAATAGACAGAGGGAGGGCAAAAATAGTATGGGAAATGTAGAAACTAAAGAACTTATGACACATGGACATGAACTAAAGGGGGGAATGTGGGTGGGAGAGGGTGTGCAGGGGAAGGGGTGGCAGGGTGGAGGGGAATGAAAGGGGGAAAATGGGACAACTGTAACAGCATAATCAATAAAATATATTTAAAAAAAGAGGTGAGGGGATTAAGAAGTACAAATAGGTAGTTACAGAATAGCCATGGGGATGTCCTGTACAGTGTAGGAAATGAAATAGTAGGGGTGTCCAACCTGTGGCCTGTGGACCACAGGCAGCTCAGGATGGCCATGAATGTGGCCCAACACAGAGTCATAAATCTACATAAAACATTCAGATTTTTTTGTGTGATTACATGTCACAATGTATTTAATATGTGGCCCAATAAACTCTTCCTCTTCCATTGTAGCCCCAAGACATCAAAAGGTTGGACACCCCTCAAGCCAAAGAACTTATACCCATGACCCATGGACATGAACAATGGTGGGGGACTGCCTAAGGGAGTAGGGTGGAGGGGGGCAAAGGGGGAAAAATTGGGACAACTGTAATAGCATAATCAGTAAAATATGATTTAAGAAGATGTCTTTAATTGAAAAAACATACATGCTCATGAAAAAATACAGATATGCATAAAAGAAAAAAAGGAGCAAATCTGGTCTTCAGGGACTTCCTAATGCTCTTAGAATATTACAACATTGCTCAACATGGTCCATATCCAAGGCAAACTTCCCTCTCCCTTTTCCACTCCTCCCCGCAGCCCTTGGCCAGCCTCTCCCTGTGTGTGGCCCTCCACCTGGACCCTCCTCCTCCATCTTCACTCTCCCCGTTTCTACCCCTTCCTTCCCTGACTCCCCAGATCAGACCAGTCATTTGCTCCCAGAGACAGCATGTGCTAGTAACTGTGTGGCCCGCTGGATGGACTGCCAGCCTCTTGAGGAAGCTACTAGATCGTCTTGTATCCTCGAAGGCAGCGCTGTGGTTCAGTCAACATTCCCTGAGTGACTTACACCACCCAGAGAGATCCAGTACCCACAATGTGGCGAACACTCATCTTCCCAGAGGTAGTGGATGGGATAAGGTCTCCGAGCCATAAAGAAAGCACAATTTGAGGATTTCAAGGAGGTTCATTAAAATGCATACCAAGAAAGCAACAGGAGAAAACCCAATCATTCATACAGCGTTCGGATGGGCTGATACAGATGGAAAGGAAGTGGCCTGATTGGGTTTCTGATCTAGGATCACTACATATAAGGAATTGGTTGTGCCCCTACCTTTTGCGACCCATCTGTTTTGTGGCTGCCTGTGATGTGAGCAGCACTGGGGCCTGGCTGCCACAGGGTCACCCATGGGAGCCCCATGACATGTGGGTATGGGGCCCAGACTCTAGCACTTTCCCACACTAACAGGAATCCATGCCCATCTCCCTTCAGGGGAGAGGCGCCAGGCCTCCGCCCACTCAGGGCAAGGGCACTGGGCCTGGGAGAGGGGTTGGAAAGAGACCCACCCAGGCAGTCACCGGTGGGTGAGGGGCCACGTGGCAGGGTAAAGAATGTCAGCCTTGGAGTCAGGCAGACCCAGATTTGGGGTCCAGTTCAGCCTCTTAACTAGCTTGGGCTTCTTAGGCCACTATTTTTACCAGTGTGAGCCTCAGTGGCGTCCTCTGTAAACAGGTGAAAACACCTCACAGCATCATTAGGATGAGAAAGAGTATCCTGTTTATAAAAACACCTAGTGGTGGGTGCAAAAATGGTGGCCTTTATTTTTAGCTACTTTTCATAGACTGTCTCTACCAAAAAAGGTTCTGTGGACTTCTACACAACAAGCAGGGCCAGTGGTGTAGGTGCTGCCCACAGAGTTTGTTTTCCGGTTAATACCCACGGTAACATGCCGCTGCGGAGCCTCCCCTGCAGCCCCGGGGCAGCACTGAGACCCTGAAAGCCAGCTGCACAGCAGGATAACTTGTGTAACTCACACTCCAGGACAGACACCACCCATTACTGAGATTCAGAGGGGCCTGTCCACAAGTGCGGTCCACGGAAGTGTGCCAGCTCCCGAAAGTGAGGCCCTCATAGCACCCGCCTCCTCACAGAAACCATCACGGTCCATAGTCACTCCCTGGGGCCGTCGTCACCGTCCTCAGAACCTTCCTGGAGCTTATTCAGTGTTCTAGAGTCCGCATCAGACGGAGCTGCAATCCCTGCAGCGTCCGCCAGCGCATACGTGTGCCTGCGGGGAACACGTGCCGCCCGCGTGAGTCCGGGAAGACACCCTCCCCACCAGCGCGTCTCGCCAGCGGGTCCAGTGCGATGGCTCAGCACTTACAACCCTAACTGTGCAGCACATACATTTAAAGACCCGGGCGGGGTGGGCGAAGTGGGCGGAGGGATCAAAAGGTACAGGTTTCCAAATATAAAGCGAGTAGGTCAGGGGGGTATAATGGACAGCATATTAACCATCATTGATAATACTGTATTGCCCACTTGAAAGTAGCTAGGAGAGTAGACCTTGAAAGTTCTCATCACAAGAAAAAACTTTTCTACCTACAACGTACGGGGGCTTAACCGGATGTTAACCGGGCTTACCTCCGTGGCCGTCCTGCCGTTTCTACAAAGATTGAGTCGTTGCGTTACGCGCCTGGAACTGATACAACGTTATGTCATTTCTACCTCAGTGAAGCCAAATTGAAATAAAGACCAAAGTAAAATACAAGTGTCCTCCCAAGAAATCCCATTTCTTAAAAAATCATAGTGAAATATTAAAATGCAGCTTCCCGTTACTCAGTATGCTGTTTTCCTGTAGCCACTGGGCAGTTTTATTAAGCACTTTGAGATTATCTTTGATGAAACGCCCCTGATGAAAAATTACATACGTCTATACCACAAGTGTTTCATAAATTTACTGAAAACCTTAATTTTACTCATGTTTTGGGTTGTCACCTAAAACTGTGGGTATGGCCCTGGCCAGGTGGCTCAGTTGGTTGAAGCATTGTCCCCTACACCAAAAGTCTGTGTATTTGGTTCTTGGTGAGGAACACACCTAGTTTGTAGGTTCGAGCCCTGCTCAAGGCGTGCACAGGAGGCAACTAATCAATGTTCCCCTCTCTCTCTCTCCACCCCCCC
>PVIA01016157.1:0-20012 GCA_004024845.1 Tonatia bakeri | reverse complement strand
GGGAGGACTTGAATGGGAGTAAGGGGGTGAAAACTGTACTTGAACATTCATTTAAATTAAAAAATAAATAAATAAATAAATATTTCTTTCATAAACAACAAAAAAGAAAATCTTAATTTCATATAAAATATCAAATGATATATTTTTATGTAAAAATAATAGAAACATAGAGAACACTTTATCCATTGACCTTGCTTAGTTTCCCTGGTCCTGAAAGTGTCCGTGCAAGTGTCAGCTCTGTCCCCATCCAGCTCCAGGGAACAGGTCATGTAGGTTAACACTTGGCGCCAGAGGTCCAGCCCTAGCCCTGCACTGAGCCAGGTGTTACACACCCTGTGCCCTTCCTTTTGTCACACATCCTACAGGCCAGTGCAGCCACTTCCCTCAAGTGGGCCACTCATTACTTCCTCATGTTCCCAGACTACATAAGACACTGAGACTCTGCAGGCACCTTCTCCCAGAGTGACACAGGCACTAAATCTGGGCCAGTAGGCATTCTGTGACATGTGGGGACTACTGACCTACTTCCTGGTCATAGAGCTCACTTTGGAATCTGCCATCACAGTGTTCACCTGAGACCCTAGGGCAGATCTAGAGGCTGATTTTCTTGGAATGGGACTGTGACCTCATGATGAACCTAGGATACAATTAGAGGAAAATGAAAGTGCAGAGCAGGTGTATCTTTCATTAAATCACTAAACTGAGGTGAAACACACGATGGGATTTAACAGCCCAGTAAATGCTTAAAATGAGGTTTGCTTGCCTGAGTCTCCCTTACCCTCCACACACAGAAAATTCCCGATGTAGTCCCATTATTCAACAGTGCCCAGTGAGGACTGGGACACATCAGACAGAGTGAGGACATCCATGGGCCACGCGTGAAATTTCCTCGGGTGACACATGTCTGAGGAGATTCCCTCTTTGCCAAGAAGAGAGATGAGAGTGAGGGGTTGGTGCAGTCTCATGCAATTGAGGTGGCATATGTGACAAGGATGGCACTACTGTCCTGTAGGTGCTTGGGGGAACCTATGAGGAGCCCTGGACACTGACTGTTTGTGACCAGCATGAACAAAATGGAGGTGGATGCTGAGTGAGAGAAGCTATAAAAAATGCCTCCTCCAGGGAGCAGCACACCTGTGCACAAGGGCACACCTATGATTTGTAACCCACTCCTGTCCCCTCCCCCAGCATGCAGGTGAACTTAGCCCCCAACCATGTTTCTGGCCAACCCGGTGATGTGAGTCCCTGTGTGTCCCAGAGGTCCTAAGACTGGACATGCCCTCCATTCCTTCCCCTGTTTTTGTGACACTATCCAGAGACTTATTTCAGGTGACCCCTGGGTGCCTCTGTGTCCCAGTTTTCCAGGAGATTTAGAGACCATGAGACACAGAGAAGTGGAACCTGTTGAAAGTCTTGTTATTTTCTCTTGCCCATGCCAGGTGAGAACAGAGAGAAATTTTGGTTACCTGCTAAGGGGACTCTTCAAAGTGAAAATTCATGGGCACAAAGTATCTACTGAGATGGGAGGGTCTATTTGGGGCATCATGGTCCTGTGTGTTAAGAACATCTTGGATGGTTGTGCATTCCCATTGTCATCCTTGTGGCACCGAGAGTCAGAGAGTATTGGGCCTTAATGACATAGTGCCCACCTTGCATCTCTCTGAAAGAGACATCCAGTCCCTGTAATGCCCTGCCCCATCTAAGTACATGACTCACCTATTATCCTTGTCCCCATATACCCACCTCACACACTGCTCTCAGATCAGGGACTCTGTGGCCTACAGTCCTGATCCAGGCTCCCTATCTTTCCAGATTCCATTACCTGGAAACACCCATGGGACAGTCACACTCTTCCTGAGGATCTTAACCAAGAGCTAGCTCCTCAGAACAACCTCTGATACCAGCCACCTGAGTTCAGTCCTGACTACTTTCCAACCCTGTAAGTTCATTACACATCATCTCTCCTGGAAAACACGTGCACACCTCACATTAATGCTGGTGTGACATTTGTGGTAAAACATGCATTAACTAACACTCACCATGCTGATCAATTATAAATGGACACAGCAGCATTAAGCACTTTCACACCTTTGTGGAAACTTTTCACGTTCCAAATCCAGAAATGCTCACTTTCCCAAACTGACTCCATTTCCATTAAACAATAATTCCCCAATTCCTGTTCCTGCCCCCGTCACCCGTTACTGTGTTCCATCTTCATGCCCTTGACCCTTCATCTCTCACAAATGTGGAAGCCCACAGCCATTGTGATTCTGAGAGTGGTGTGTTTCTTCAGGCAGGGAGTCTCCAAGGCTCATCTGTGTTCTTGTGTCTGTCCACTTTCTCTTCTCTTCAAAGGGAATGTAATTTTGGTGGTGAAGATGGAACACACATTTCTTAATGAGTTTCCTATTCCATCTTTCTAGTTTTCACAAAAATTCAGATTGTAAACAGTTTTTTTTTTTTCTGTTTTCCTGATCAGGAAGCAGGGGGCACTGCAGAGAATGAGGACAACAAATTCGGGTGACAGGAGTCAACATGTTATCAATGAAAAATACAGGAAGTACCTGTGACCAGGGGCTGTGCTGAGTTAGGGCAAACAGTAATAATTTCCATACCATGCTCATGGTATTCTGTCATGTTCTCCTGTGCATTCTGGAAGCAGCAGGATGAGAGAAAGGGGTGTGTGTAGACAGCAGGGTGGATGGGTCCCTGGGTATGATGGGGTCCAGGTTCAACTTTATGTCTCACCTGCATCAGTCTGGACTTCCTGGGCCAGGGGCTCACATCCCACCTCTTCCCTGTGGCTCTGAGGAAGTAAGAGATTGTGACAGAAAGGAAATTCAGGGGAATTTGAAGAACCAGGGTGATGTGACAATCACAAGGTGTCTCAAAGTTAGTTCTAGTTCAAAGACTCAGGCCTGAAATGCAGGAGGAACCTCTCTGCCATGGTTGCTGGAGGCGGGACCAAAGCTCATGTGGTTGTTTCAGTTCCAAGGACATCAAGTAGGGTGATCCTATTGGTCCCCTGAAGGTATTCTATTGTAATGCAGGGAACTTCTGCCACATTGTGTGAGGTAATCTGAGTCATGAAGTCCACTAATTATAAACAGCCTCACAGAAATCCCCAGATAATGTCGAGGTACACAAACCCTATCAAATGGACCCCAAGTTAAGTGTCACAAAACACTCGTATCCCACCCTCTCAATGAACTCAGACAACCCTCACTCCCATCATCCTCAATAGTTCCTTCATAAACTACCACTTGGTGATTTATCTGCTGAATGAGGGCTCAGGGGAAATGGCTGATGAACCTCACAGGGAGAACTTATCAATTGTGTCAATAATGAATGACACAGTAAAACTCCAGAGATGCCCTTGGGTTGACACCTTAAACCTCGTGGGGCAAATGTGAACTCCACACCTTTGAGAACAGCTCCAGGGCATGACCTCTAACTCAGGACTCTCAGACCGTCCAGAAGCTGCAATAATTGGAAGGAGGCAGCTGACTCACCACCCTTGACACAATGAGGAAAATCTCAGACAGTGGAAACTGCCACTCTAGGTGTCTCACCAAGACTCCCATCAATCCCTGGTCTGTTCTTACCTGCTTGCTCATAATCCTGGATTGCTCTTTCCCACAAGTACATGACAACCTCCCATTCCCTTGTCATCGCAATTATTAGGTGGATTTAGGTTTCTGAGCCCGGTGTTGATCCTGGGCATCTGGGAGCTTTTGAGCCTCACCGTCTTCATCCATGTCTGCCCTCATCTGGACATGCTGATAAGAAATCCTGGCAGATAACTCCCTTTTCCCTGGTGGGACCATCAATTCCCCCAAGTCCCTACCCAGCATGAGGACCTTCAGCAGCCCTCACCCTTGCAACAACAACAAACCCTGAGCCAGTCTACCATCCTGGCTCTCACAAGGCACTTCACTGCCAACAGAGATGCCTGTCTGGTCCTGCCAAGTCCTCCATCATGTAGAGCTGAGCTCCATCTGATCCCTTGTGGTGTGGATATCATCAGATCCAAGATCTGAAGCTACTTTTGGTGGGAGTCCCTCCAAGTTTACATAGGGTCTACAGCCACTGGCTTTTTTTTTTTTTTTTTTTTTTTTTTTTACTTTGCTAGTGTAACAGGGTGCAGGCAAAAGGGGGGCAATAGGGATTTGGAATGGGCCCCAAAACTCAGGGTGCCCAGGAAATATTAGAGAGACATATAAGATGCCCTCACTCTTCCCCCTTCAGGTGTGGGTTGGGGGAAGGGATACATGGAGGACGGCCATTGAGAGCTGTTTTGCATAGCAACAGCCTTGCACCTAACCTCTGGCATGGTCATTTAAGATATTTATAACTTTTAACTGGTTACATAGATATGTTAAATAGCTGTGACCTTGCTCTGAGCCAGAGGAATGGAAGTAACTTCCCCACCAATATGTAACTGGGGGTCAGGTCCCCAGGTTACAGCGCCTGCTTGGGAGCTTGGAGAAGATTGGCTCCGTGCTATGGGGCCATGCCTGCCCAGATTCACCACGGCAACCCAGTAAAGCTGGAAGGATATGAGAGTGCTGGCAACTGTAGCCAATTGTGGGAGGAGTTGGAAATGGGACTGCAGAAGATTGGTGCAGAGATTCAAACCAAGACATGGCAGCCATTGGAGAGAGGACCACATCCAGTACAGGAGGAGGAATCACTCAGTTTTTAGCAGAGTGGGGACTCCCAGAGCCCTGTGAGAGAGAATCACCATGCGGTTTTAGCAGAGAACCGCCACTCAGTTTTGGCAGAGTGGTGACCCACCTACTCACAGCCATTGTGAAGGGAGAACCATGCAGCCTTGCCAGACTTGGGACTCCCACGCCCATTGTGCAGAAAGGACCAAATGGTTGTGGCTTTGCAGAGAACCATGTGGCTGTGGTGATAGTAAGGAGAGTCACATGGCTTTGAAAGAGTGGGGGCACCCTCAGCTTTAGAAGGGTAAACCACCACCTGGCTTTAGCAGAGATCCTGGTGACACAGCTGATGGTGCTGGGAACCGAGGGAGGCCTACCAGCTAAGACAGATTACTGGGAAGAACCAGGGGCTTCCTGAGCCATAGACTTGTATTTCTTTTCATGAGATACAGTACCCCAGACTGGGCAAAGAGGAAAGGAAGGACTGTGTGTGATTGTGGGTGTGCTAAGGGACTTTGGGATTTAGATGAAGACATAACACCACTACTTTAAGTCTGTGTAGCATTAAATAAACATTCCCTTTCCTTTTCACAAGTCTCTGGCCTTGAGAGATGTCTTTCCTAAGGTGGTAGGGATAATGATCCTGGAGAGTTCTTTTTGGTAATAGCATATCGCCCTTTGACCCTCTGTCTGTTCTGTAACACTAGGACAATGACTAACACCACTGAGCATTGTTTTCTCCATCAGGACTGACCACGGATCAGAGAACTGGTGGCCAGTGAACCCTTGGAGCTGATGTTTACTGCTGAATTGTCTGTCCAGTAGGTGTCCAGGCACCAATTCTAAAGAAGATGCAGAAGCAGGTGTCAGATGAGGATAAAACCCCAGACTACCACAGGGCCACAAGGCTGACACTCACTTCTCCTCACTGTGTCTCTTGTCCCATAAAACATAACCATGTTCTTGGTGGTCTGGGAGCTCAGCTGCAGGAAGAAATGCTTACTGGACATACCAACACTGATGGCGATGTGACCCTGGAAAGCTGGATTGTATCTTGTGCTCCCTGTCCAGTACCCCATCTATGCCATCTATCCCTTCCATAGGGACTGCCAGATTCAATCCAGTACTTAACGCTGGTGACCGAGCCCCCTGACACAGCTCAGATGAGAGAGATGATCTGCAAGGGCTTCACCAGGCATGTGCCTGACTCCGTTTGCTCTACCAAAGATAGGACACCTGAGTACAAGAGGCATAATTCCCTGTCAGTCACATGCAGTCATCACCATTCCAGAGACCTGTGTATGACATCTGAGACACTCAAACTGTGAACTGTCACCAGGTGCAGGAAACACAGCTGCCTCATCTTCTCTAGAGCACAGTTCTGCCTTCCCCTGAGACTTCAGCTTCATGTGAGGAGAGAGCTGTGAGCTCCCACTGCCCACGGGAGGATTTACCCTTCAGTAGGACAGAAAGTTGTATTTGGGAGATTTCTTTCTTATAAGTAGAGAAGAACTGTGGCAGTGTTCCCTCTAGGGATTTCCTCTTGTGACCACAGGTCCTGTGTGACCTGGGATGAAAGGACCTTAGGGTTGTGAGGCTCATTGCAAACAGGCTCAAGGATGGCTCCACATTTCTGGATGTAAGAAGATAATTAGAATCTCATTTATTTTTTGGACATATTACAAGTTATTAGCTTTATGTTCAAACATATTTCTAAACACAAGCATGAAAACATCCATAATTAAGAAGATCTTAAAATAATAAATTTATGTTTATAGTATGTTGATTTCAATTTAATGTAAACATGGTTCCAACATATAGGAGAGTTTCTCCAAAGACGCAATTTTCTCTAACTCAACCACATATGACCACATTTATATGAGTAACTACAAAGCCTGGAAAGCCTGGAGCTCCTTGATCCTTGCTGAGTGAGTCTTATATTTATGTTCAAGGCCTTTGAGCTAACTCTCCCTTAAGGCACTGGGGCCTACAGCAGAGGACCCTCATAACTTACATCATACAGAAGCATAATTTTTATGCAGAAGAGTCAAGAAATCAGCCACTACAACTCTCTATGATTCAGTGTCAATAAATTTGGAAGGGAAGAACTGAACAGAGTCATGGTTAAGCCAGGTTCTCAGATTCTGGTACAAAGGGTTTATTGTTTTCAGAAGCAACAGAAAGTGGAGGAACTGATCCATAGCTTTGCTCAGAGGGAAGCTCATTAGAAATTCAAAGGAATGGTCCCCATCTCCATCCTTCCTGGATGGGCTGGGCCCTATTGCCAGAAAGCCCTGGTCTCTTGTATTATATGGAAAGACCTTTATATTCAGTATACAATATTTTCAGATATAGCATTGCAATATGCTCTGTAGTCTATACTTGCCATTTTATCTCCTTAGCAGTAATTTCATAGGGCAAAGGATTTCAAGTTTAGATAAATTGTACTCACCAATGTCTCATCTCAATATTTTATCTTAACGTTCACCAGACAGCTCATTTTCACAGCCAGTATGTTCTGTATTTCCATGTCATTTTTATGCAGGTGCTGATGCAGGAACAGTGGAGTCAGAAAAATGGTCCTGGGATATCAATCTGTGGACGATTGTCACTGTGGTTTTTCACTTCCTCCCCCAGTGCCCTGAGGGCTCCCTGAACCCAAGCCCTCCTGTGTCCTGATGGGAGGTTTGTGTCTGGGCTCATATTTACTTCCTCTCACAGTGTCTCTGGTGCAGTAATACACAGCTGTGTCCTCAGTGACCACAGAGCTCAACTGCAGGGAGAACTGATTCTTGGACGTGTCTCTAGAGATTGAGATGCGGCTCTTGAGGGATGGGCTGTAGTAGGTGTTCCCATCATTACATATGCATCCGATCCACTCCAGCCCCTTCCCTGGAGGCTGGCGGATCCAATTCCAGCAGTAGCCACTGGTGATGGAGTAACCATACACAGCACAAGTGAGAGAAAGTGTCTGTGAGGGCTTCAACAGTTCTGTGCCCCACTGTTGCAGCTGCACCTGGGTCAGGACACCTGGGAACAAGAAGCATCAATCTGTGTCAGCCATGCATACTTACCACTACTCCACTAACCTTTGTCTGACACTTGAGACACTCACCCTGGGTGGCAATCACCAGGCACAGAAGATGACCCAGAAGTTCCATCTTCTTCTAGTGCACAGTTCTGTCTTCCACAGAGACCTCACACCCATGTGGGGAGAAAACTGTGAGCCCCCACAGACCAGGGAAGAATTTACCCTGGGGATGGACAAGAAATTTGCATGTGGGGCAGCCTTTTCTATAAAATGGGGAGGGACTTATGTCAGGCACCCTCGTCATTCTGGAACCTCTTTAAGGGCATCTCTTCTCATGAATTCATTCACCATGTGCATCAGGGACACAGGATTCCCATGACCCTGCATATGGCCCAAATCCCACTGCACTTCTACTGCTCAATGGATGACAAATGGATACTGTGATGATTTTCATGGTAATGCACTCCAAGTCTCCCTTCTCTGTTGTATCTATCACTTGGAAAGTTCCCCAATGGACTCCATGTCACGATGTGTCTTTCTGGGTGAAATAATCTCTGTGTGTGTCTCCCAAGTTTTTTGTCTATTCTTGGATCTCCATCCACATAATTCTCTTCCCTTCTGACCATACACCCCATGCACCTCAGACTCTGCATTCCACTTGGAGGAAGACTCACTGCTCAGTGACCCACAGCTGCACCAGTCAGTCCCTGCAAGAATCACCATCTCCTCCTGTACCTGGGTTTCTTGTTCAACCATCGTGAACTTCCTCACACTGATCAAGCCATCAGGGGTAGAAATCAGTCACTATTGGTTATTACTCAGACTCCTTTTCAAAGGTGATTTTCTCCAGGGTTGGTCATGGAGGAGCTATAGTGATGTTCCCCATGTGGGTTCCACAAGTTCCAAATCCAGCAGCCCAGCATACACTGAGTTCTTGCTTAGTTCCAGGGACAGAAGAGAATACCTGTTTCAGTTTTTGCTATCTGGAGAATGTCACAGTTGGCTCCTATGGAGAACTCTGAGGAAGTTCTCATTTTCTTAGGACCATGGATCAGTGGTGAATTAACAAGCATGTTTCAGTTATGTGTGCTGCTACCCCATTTAAGTCACAGCATATTTGTCCTCTAAATCAATCTTATTATCATAATGTATTATCAGTTAGAACCTGCATCAAGCAAACATTCTTTCTAAGCAAATTTTCACAATAATCTTACAGATTTATTAAATCTCTCATTTCAGTAGATGTTCATCATGACCTTTTCCACATGAAGGCAAAGACCAAGATGGAGAAAAATCACTTGCAAGATCAATCACTGGGAACCCAAATGCTATGCCTTGTCAGCTTTGACTGCTGAAGCTTCTGGCATGAAGCTGCATGCTGTGAGCTCTCATGGCATGCAGTTCTGCTCTATCCATCTTCAGTAAACTTTCCTGAGTATGCATGAGGCTCTTGTGAATTAAATGGGCCTCACAGGTCTAGGGCACAAGGAATGTTAAGTAATAGCTTTGCAAATTAATGTAACATGAATTAATGTGATCCCCCTGCTTGTTCACTGAATGCATCTTGAACTTTACCTTTATAGGGAATTGGTGTTTATGTTACAGTCTGTGAGATGTGCCAAAGCCTAGGACCTGTTGTTTCTGTTAGCAGAGGGAGGAGTGCTGCTGCCATAATCCATTTTGACCTGAAGGCTGAAGACCAGGGTGCCCAGGAGAGAATACCTCTGTCTCAGCTATAGAATCCAGCACACAGGAAGCAAGGGGTTAATTTTCCCTCTTCACTTTTTGTCAGTCAGTATCTTAGTGGAGTAGATAGTGACCATCCTCACTGGAGTAGAAAATCTGCTTCTGTGAACCACCATTTCAAAGGTAAGTTCACCTGTAAACACACTGGACAAACCCATGAATGACTATGAGCCAAATGCTTAGGCATCTTGTGATCTAGCCAAACTAACAAAATCAACAGTCACAGCAGAGCTATTTAGGGGAATAATTCCAAGGCAGAGATAACATGCATCTACCCAATGCATGTAGATAGAGGTCAACCAACCACTTTAGACTCATTGTGGTGGATGGTTTCTTAGAAACCTACATGTTGAATGCCAGGTGAAGAGGAAGCTCCATGCCAGAGGATTACATACGAGTCACTGAATGTGAATCCAGAACCTTTGTGGGAAAGTCTCACAGAACTTCCAAGCTGCATCCTGTCTGCACCAGACTCCACAAACTTCTCCTCACATTAGGCAACTGCAGACAAGAGATTTTCATTAGCAGTGGACACATACAGAATGCCCTGGGTCCTTTGTAATATTCCCATGCAAAAGCATGAGAGCAAGTGCCCAGCTCAGCTCAAACTTCATGGTGCTTCCTCTGGGTTAACAGCTTCAGTGAGTTCTAACTGCAGAGACCCTGGGATTCGAACTGATCTCCCTGAGGTACAGGGACAGTCACAAATCTCAGTTTATTCGCACCTATTGATGCCCATTTGCATGTGATGCTCCCTTAGTGACATAGAAGTCCCTGAATGATGGTCCCCACTTGATGTGAGGGAAAAGCACACTCATTCTGACAGTGGAGGCTTTTATAAGGGGCTGATTAGCCTGTGTGCTGTAGAATTATTATTGTTGTTGCAAAAGTCTACCATGGGTCAGTTTAACGCAATTTAATTCACAGAGATATTCCACATGCACAGTGTTTCATGCTATTCAGCTCAGCATAAATTTTTTGTATGACATTGTCCATGTGTTGACACACAGAGTAAGATTCATCCCCATTGTCAGCCTCCCAGGCTGAGGGCAGTGGGCACTGCAAGGGCTGGTCTCTTGTTCTTTCAAGACAAAATCCTTGCTCATTGTGCATCTGTGCACTGGGTGTCCATCATTGTGGAGAGAGAGAGTGGGAAGAAGGGAAAAACACATGTACAGTCTTTTACCTGCCCTGGACACCCTCTCTGCTCAGCCTCTCCAGTCTCCTCCACCAATCACTTAACAATGGTCACATCAAGTGACTGAGATGCACACAGCACATTAATAATTGTTCAGGTAGGTATGACTATAATCTGAATACCATGTTGTCATTATCACATACAATCTCTGGGAAGTTTGAAAAATGGCATACTTAGTTAAAATCAAAACCTACATAAACCCACAGTCCCACACCCAAGTGGTATCCATGCCCACACCTTCCAGTGCACATCAGTCACATCCCTATGACATGGTGACTGGAAGACAGATGCATTTATGAATTTTTCCTCCAGTGAAATGTGGACCTCCATCCAGGCTGATGTTGTGAATACTGAAACGTTCATAGATACAACCCACTTCTAATATTGCCTTCTCACTACATCTGTTTAACAGCCTCCCATGACTTTCAACCAGGGAATATTTCCTATAAGAACACCAAAAGAGAGTAAAGGGGAGAAAACTGTACTTGAACAATCATTAAAATAAAAAAATTTTAAAAAAAGAACACCAAAAGAAAAAAATGTCCTTGAACATCACTGGAAGGACACTGATACTGTAATTTAACATGTATATGGCAGCAAATCTCCAAATCTCTAGAAAGGCAGCCCTTGTGGTCATGTCACTCTACAACCCTACTACATTATTGGTGCTGTAAAAATCTACTGAGAACTGGGTCGTTGGCCAAGAAATTTATTTATCAATAATCTGGATGTGGGAAATGCAATAACAACTGCTGGAAGAGTGATGTCAGTCACAGAAGAAATTCCTATAAGACTGTTTGCTCACTGTAATCTCAGAAGGTGGCTGGGCCAAGGGATCTTCTTCTGTCCTCTGTTACAAAAGACACGATCACATTCATGGCAGCTCCACCCCAAGAAAATCACTTGTTCCAAGGCCCCATGTCCTAACACCATCATATGAGCTTCAGTTTTTAATTAACTCAGAGCTTTGGAGTGACACCAACACAGGCTCACAGCAACAACAATAGAATCAAATCATGCTTCCACCCAATTGTAAGGCTACGTCAGGAGTGACCCCCAAACTGAGGATTCCCATAAATCTGTGGATGCTTCTCATCTTAGGAAGCAGAAAGTGGACCCAAGCCATTCAGAACAAGCTGATTTCCCTGAAGATTGAACAGATTCAAGCCTACACTTTAATCAAAGATGTTTATATAATTTATTATTCCCCCTTTATTGCACACCTATAATTGTTATTCTTGTTTTCTATGAACTAAATTCATTCTTCAATCCATAATTACAGGTGGCTCTGTGTTCTCAATCGTGTTTGCTAGGTGCACAGTGAAATAAGGAGCCAGGCTCCAGTGTTTGATGTCTGATGGTGACATGATGAGGTTCACTCCTCTCTCTCCTCCTGTCCACACGTGGGAAATCTGATGTGGAAGTGGGAATTCTCCCTAGTTTGATGCAGGTGGGAGATGGAAACCACAAAAATTCCATCACAAGGTGGACCCTCCTCAGGGATGAACAAATAACCTGGACCAGACTTCTTATCTGACGTGATGCAGCCACTCCTGACCTGCTGAAAAGTCTGTCCTGCTCTCAACAGACTTCTCAATGAAGGGACAAACATTCTCACAGTCTCTTTCTGTGTGACATCATCACCCTGGGCATGCACACCATGGTATCGTGGGGGTCCCTCTATGTCCACATGATGTCAACTTCTATTGATATCATGGATGTGGAATTGAGTCAATGACCATCACCCCCCTTTTCCCACCTCTGGGACTGGGTTCCTACAACTCTGGAGTCCACTGTCCAGCATGTCTCCTGCTACTGCCTGACTTGGATTCTGAGCTGTGTGTGGATGGACTCCTTGTTAGGTCCAGCAGAGCCTCTGGTTGGATTCAGCTGATTTGGGTCAGGAAGTTTGATAATTTCTTAGGGTAGGGATCAGAAAGTATGTGACTTTCTGACTTTGGAGCATGTGAGAATGTTTTCCTCTGAGAAAAACAAGCCTCTGTAATTAAGATACTGAAGAGGTCAGCACAGAAGCATGAAGGGAATGAGGCTCCTAGAGGGAAAATTCTGTGTGGAGAGTCAACCCCACACCTACCAGGAAACCAGACCTTAAACTGCATCTGCAGCTGCTTCCAAGCTGATGACTCTGCTAAATGTGCCCTCAGCACCACCTGGTGTCCTGATTGTCCCCTGTAGCTCAGCACTTGTGTCTCTCTCAAGGAGTTTTATGTCTGGGATCACACTGACTTCCCATCACTGTGTCTCTCACACAGTAATACAAGGCCCTGTCCTCAGCTCTCAAGTTGTTCATTTGCAGGTAGAGCATGTCCTTGACATTTTCTCTGGAGATGGTGAATTGGCCCTTCACAGGGTTGGTGTAGTATGTGCGATCACCATTACCATTCGTTGATGAGACCCACTCTACTCCTTCCCAGGAGCCTGTCTGACCAGTACATTGCAGTTACTGAAGGTGAATCTACAAGCCATGCAGTAGAGTCTCAGGGACTCCTCAGGCTGCACCAAGCTTCCCCCAAATTCCACTAGCAGCAACTCACACTGGACACCTGCAAACACAGACATCAGATCAGGAAAATGTCACACTCCCCTGTTTTTCTCAGCCATGTGAATTCACATACCCAGTGTCTCCTTCTCCATAATTTACCTCTTAAAATTGCAACAAGGAAAACCCAGCTGAGCCCAAATGCCATGGTGAGTGGTCTGTGTTCTGTCCTGAGAAGGAACTGGGAACACCTGGGAATCCCGGGTTGGGCTCCTGTCCCAGAGTGGCAGAGTCAGGGCTGGGTTGCTTTTCATGAGTCGAGGGGACCTATTTGCATGTCCTCCTCCTACATATTGAGCTCTGGGTTTTAACAGTGGTATAAAAAAAAGGCCCTAGTATGTGACGCGTCTAAGTGTGCATGCCTGTTAAGAATTACTTTGCACATTTGAGCCTCTGCCATTCCCACTGATGCAGATGCTCCACTAGATAGGTGCATGACCTTGGAGAGTAGAAATTCATAAAAGATCAGTATTTAAAATGAGGGATGCCTTTGAAAGTCACCAGTAATGAACACACCAAGAGAATTAAATGCTCATGACCAGAGGGAGCATTAAAGCTGCAAGAAGTTCCTGTTCAGGTGACAGAAAGTGCCATTAGAAACTATTTCTTTTACAAAGCAATCAGAGTATGAAATGAGAACAGAGTGAGACCCTAGAGAATGTGGACCTAGTGTTGGAGGAGGTCTGTGTTGAACATGGGAGACAGAAGCGTGAAATCTACACAGAAGCACACAGTGCTCCAGGGACACATTTCTTTAGTGGAATTTGCTGCTGAATGTTCAGCATCTTCACTGTTCATTTTTGTTTTATTTCCTAGACTCTGTGGTAAAACCAGGAGCTAACATTGGGGACAGAGAAGAATCTCAGTCATGACTAGACCTGCTTAGGTGAAGATATAGGTGGAAATTTGGGAATAAGTATTTTTGAATTATAACAATTTAATTATGATCAACCTTCATAGCAATCACTAATATACAATAATAGAAAATAAATGAAATAGTCATTGATATGAAAAGCATCATTTTCTTTGTCCATTGATTGCAAAGTAAATAAATCCTTTAAATTATATTTCCATCCTGAGATTGGTGGATCTAATTTTATGTAAATATGGACAGGCTTTATGGTCTGTGTTATTTTCACCATCAGCATTTGTGGCTCTGTGGATATGTGATGTAGTTCTAATCAATAATTTAAGAAACAGATCCATCCCTGGTTCATAGGAAGTAAATTTCAGAAGCTTGGTCTCCTTCACTTTCATATCTGTACATGACCCCTGAGAATGCTCTCACCTTTTCCACATGAGGCAGGTGTCCTCTCTGCATGAAGCCACATGCTAAGTTGATCAGTGTGCAGAAGAAGAAATGGATCCTCCCAGGTACATGGATGGTGGGATTACGCAAGGCTGGAGCTAGTTCTTGCAGGGTTCTTGTCCTTTAGATTGTGATTTGTCCTCCTCATATAACAAGTTCAAGCTGTCTTATGTCACTTTTCTCAGAAATAGTCTTATATGGTCATCTTGTAAGTAATATAAAAATAACCAATTTGAAAATCAACACATCGTTTTTACTCAGCCATAAAACATGTTATCCTCATCCATAAGAGAATTAAATTTTACTATTGGGAACTTGGACAGACCTAGACAGTATCATGCTGAACAAAAAAATCCAGATAAAATACACCAATGTCATCTGATCTCACTTATACGTGGGTTTTAATGAAGAAGAAAAAAAGCAGAATAGAAACAGACTTATAGCCCCAGATGTGGGTGCCTGGGTTAAAGGGGGAAAAAATAAAAAGAAGTACACCTTGACAATTATGGTTTAAACACAGGGAGGTAAATCAGAGCACTCTTAATAAAGTCAATAATATTGTGATAACCATGTGTGGTGCAATGTGCGTACTGTAAATACTGGCCCATCACAACACAAACTATGAATGTCTGATCCCTCTGCTGTAGGCTAGAAGCTCATGCAATATACTGTGGGATGACAATTGGAATTGCAAAATTAAAAAAAAAGAGATTTAACACAAATTCTTCAATGGGGTATAACAGGCAACAGATGTGACTGAATACCAGCATTGTACTTGCAGGTTTCAGCTTTACTGTGAAAATTCTGAACAACTTTAGGTTTATTAGGGACTCCCATTGAGAACCTTGGCCTAGTATTGTTTGTTGGTGGTCCCTACCTCATAACATCCCAGGGAATGCTAACCAGGATGTGATATTTTAATCTGACATGTGCAAGGGCCTTTTCTCATTCTCCCAGAGATTTCAAATTTGTGGGTGATTAACATTACATGCCCTCTTGTGGTGTCTGTTTATCATCAACCTGGGCATCCACACAAAGCTGTTGTGTATCTCTCTGCCTCTGTGTGGTATCACCTACCCTTGGTGCTATGAGCATGACGCCAAATGATGGGTGATGCTCTCAGGGCACAGACAGATCCACATTTAACCTGAACCACCTCTTCTAATTTGCATATTCATGAGGAAGAGTGTTCCATTGTGGAAGACATTACCAACATGAGAGAAGACAGAAGACATAGGGACCATGTTCAGTGAGAGACTGAGGATGAAAGTTCTAATCTATGTTGTAGGACATATCACACCGCCTAGGTCCCTGAACTCTGTGCAGACATAGTTCCTCCCACTGAGGAACAAACCACCATAGGACATTCTCCTTATTGTGAAACCACCTTTGAGTGACACACAAACAACTTTTGGGCTGTAATGCCGGAAGGTCTCAAATTCTTGAATCAGAGTGGTTGCAAATTGCTGCACCTAGTGAGTTAACAAAGCCATCCTTGCATCTAGTTCATCAGATTCAGATATAGAGCAGCCACAGAAATATACTCACTGACTGTGGTTCTCATGTATTATTGAGTATGGTAAATGTTCTGGTATAATAGGATGTTTACAGTCACCTCATATCCAATCTTATTTTAGATGTTTTCATGAAAAGAGGAAGTCACAGGCCCTCAGAGGAAATTCCTCCCAGTTCCCTCTGCACCTACCTCTAGGAAGCATCCTTGAGCTTGTATATGCCAAGCACTTCCTGATGCTCCTCATGTGCCCTACAAGGGAGGGGGGATTCTCTGTGCTGACAGGATGTGGACCTCTCAGCATCTCTAGTCCAAAATTAGAGGCTGTGCCCTGGCATAACAATTCTTCCTCAGTGACATATTGTTCTTAGGGACCTCAGGATACAGAGAATTGGACTTACTAAATTCCAGTGACTCACTAGGGTGCCCCAGTCCAGACTCTATTAAGCAACCAGTGGGTCCCATCCCTGGAGCTTCAAGATGCACTACTCATCCAACACCCATGAACCCTGAAGACCTCAGGACCATTGAGTACACTGAGGTCCTCAGGTTTGTCTGCCTTCAGGTTCCATTTGACTAGCCCTGCATGTGTCCCTAATGCCTTTGCACTTCTAGTGCTCAATAAATCACACCTACATAGTGATGATTTTCATTGTAATAATATGCAGGTCTTCCTTGTTCCCTGTTCTTAGCAGGTACCCCACACTGACCACAACCTAGCTAGTCCCCTGGTTTGACAACAGAGCAAAAGCAAATATGATTGACATACAGGATGGCAAGAATGGAGTCTGTTTTTATTCATTATCCAAGAGCCTGAAACATGAAGACTCTGTGGTGAGAGGGGTCCTGGTTTGTCTTGAGGAGGGTCAGCACCAGAGGACAGTTTTCTAATCACTGTAGTCAACATTGATCTGATATGTGAGGAGATCACACTGTCTAGAGCCCAGAGGTCTCCATTCTCAGAGATCACAGCCAGGAGTCCTGAGAGCAGAATCAGGGGGCCAGATGTCTCCACAGGAGCAGAATTAAGTGCTAAGGCGGGAACAGGGAACAAAGAAAATTGGTCCTAGATACTTGGAGTCCCTTTTGTCCAGTGATAGGATTTTTTACATTTTGTGCCCTCATGTCTTGAGCGCCCCATGATACCCTGAGTACAACCTGCATATCAACCCTTTTGTCTTTCTAGAGAAATGTTTGTGTCTGGAATGACACTGATTTTATTTCTGTGAGTCTCTCACACAGTAATACTAGGAGGCATCTGTCTGTAGATGGGCATCCACATCCATCTAGGCTGGAAAGAGGCATGAACACATGGAATAGGACAGTCCTGTGTTTACTTTGGTAGAAAATTTTTGCAAGGGCTATTTGGGGACAAGGATTCACACCTCAACACTGGGTCCTGCAGCCCAGGGTCCCAGTGTGACAAAGATAAGTCCCCATAACTTCTGGCTGAAAAGTTGAGTGGGGATGAATTTAGTGGAATAAACTAGAATCCCAGACAGTTTTTCTTAAAGAAACCACACACAGACTTACTCATACTTAATCACTGATCAACATGAATGATCAGAATGGATTAGAAAGTAATATTCAAAGTCATAAAAGCAAGGGACACAATTGCTCTACACAACTAAACTGATCAACAACAGCTTGAAAGGCACCAGTGGCATACAAGGAAAAAATGAAGTGTCTGAGATCAAGGCAATGATGGAAGACAGCTTTCTCCTAGATAGAAAGTCGAACAGAGTCTATTGTCTCTCCTCTCATCCCTCCCACACAGACCCACTGAGCTGGCATGTGAGTGCCATATCAGAGACTCCATCAACCATTACAAAGCTGTTGGCCCTGCCCTGGAGTTCCCCTAAGGCAACATATAATCCTATATATAGGTTCACCCAAGGTGTTAACAGTGATATGCTCATGTAATGGCTGGCGTTGGCTCATGCTACACAGCTTTCTAAAACCCTATCACTTGCTCAGTGCCCAGAGGTCTGGTAGTAGCAGCTGCCAGTGTAGGTTCAGAGTTTGGCCTCTCCTGAGACACTCCAAGCCCAGCATAATAGCAGCCATCTTCATATTGTTTTATAGCTAATTGAGAATGTCCTTAGGCAGAACACAGGTGGGGCCTGATGTTGGCCTGCACTGCCCAGGAAACCCTAGAGACCAAGCACCCAGTGAAGAACTTCAGACTATCTAGGAGCTCATATGCCTTGATCCTGCACAGATGATTCCACACAGAGGGCAAAAGTAGTTGGCCACTAGTCACAGCCAGTCCTTGCAGCTTACTGGTGTATGTAAATACCTCCCATTGACCTACCAACAACAATCAAGGCTCAACTACAAGAGGAGGATATTCTTAGTACCCTAAATGTCTGCATCTCCAGTACTCAGCTTGGGTGATAGGGGATGGTGTGCACCTGGCCCCTACAGAACACCAACTACATGAGGACACACTACCAAGACAGAGAGTCATAGCAGCTCTACCTACTACATAGAAACAAACACAGAGAGGCTGACAAAATTAGGAGACAAAAAAAATAAAAGTGCAAATAAAATCTCCATAAAAATACTAAACAAAATGGAGATAAAGCAATCTATCAGATGCAGAGTTCAAAACACTGGTTATAAGGATGTCCAAGGAATGCAGTGAAGATCTCAACAGCATAAAAAAAAGACCCATTCCGAAATGAAAGATATACTAGTGTAAATTTTCTAAAAAAGTAACAATTTACAGGAAAACAATAGTAGAAAACATGATCCAGAATGCAATCAATGATTTAGAATGTAAGGAAACAAAAGAAGAAAGAAGGAGGAGGAGGGAAGGAAAGGAGAAGGGGGAGGGGAAGGGAGGGGAGGGGAGGAGGAGGAGTCAACAAGAATAACACAAAGGAAAAATAATCCAATAAATTGAGGATAGTGTGAGCATCCTATGGGACAACCACAGACATTCCAATATTTGCATTATACAGATGCCACAGATGAAGAGAAAGGGAAAGAAACTGGAAATCTATTTGAAAAAGAAAGAAAGAAAACTTCCCTAATGTGGTGAAAGAAATAGACATGCAAGTCCAAGAAACACAGACAATCACAAGCAAGATGGATGCAAAGAGGTCCACTCCAAGACGCATCGTAATTAAAATATCAAAGGTTAATGAGAAGGAGAGAATATAAAAAACAGCATGAGGGAAAGCAGTGATTTACCTGTAGGAAAATTCCCATAAAATGATTACC
Organism: Tonatia bakeri; assembly: GCA_004024845.1. NCBI lineage: Eukaryota > Metazoa > Chordata > Mammalia > Chiroptera > Phyllostomidae > Tonatia > Tonatia bakeri. Next base: position 757 of record PVIA01016157.1, on the reverse strand, counting down.
TTCTCAAAAGAAACATGAATGATCAGAATGGATTAGAAAGTAATATTCAAAGTCATGAAAAGCAAGGGACACAATTGCTCTACACAACTAAACTATCATTTAGCATTAAATTGCAGACAAAGTGCTTCCCAATCATGTGCCATGTTCATGGATTGGAAGAATTAACATCATATAAATGCCCAACCAGCAACTTATGGATACAACACAATCCCTATTAAAGTACCAATGACATTTCTCAGATATAGAACAAACATGTCAAAAGTTTATATGTAACCATAAATGATCCTGAATAGCTGCAGTGATTTTCAGAAAGAATAACAAAGTAGGAGGAGTCACGATACCTGATATCAAACTGTATTACAAGGTCACTGTAATCACAACAGCCTGGTACTTTCACAACAACAGACACACAGATCAGTGGAACAGAACAGAGAGCCCAGAAATAAACACACGTCTCAATGGTCAATTCATATTTTACAAAGGGGGCAGAAGCATAAAATGGGATAAATATAGCTTCTTATAATGGTGTTGGGAGATCTGGACTGCTACATGCCAGAAAGAAGAGAAAGAAAGAAAGAAAGAAAGAAAGAAAGAAAGAAAGAAAGAAAGAAAGAAAGAAAGAAAGAAAGAAAGAAAGAAAGAAAGAAAGAAAGAAAGAAAGAAAGAAAGAAAGAAAGAAAGAAAGAAAGAAAGAAAGAAAGAAAGGAAGGAAGGAAGGAAGGAAGGAAGGAAGGAAGGAAGGAAGGAAGGAAGGAAG
>PVIA01016156.1:0-20007 GCA_004024845.1 Tonatia bakeri | reverse complement strand
GCCGGCCGAAGTGAGCTCCTGGATGGAGTCCATCACCCCCAGCTCCCAGAGCCGCTGGGTGGAGACGGGGGACAGGACAAAGCCAGGCCTGGGGCTGCCGCCACCGGGGCAGCCGCCTTACCTGGCCCTTGAGTGGCCAGGAGGGGCCGGCACGTGCCCGGGGAGGCGCTGCTGGGAGAGGACAGGCCAGTGCCTGCGCGGTCCGATCCACCCTCACAACCTCCCTCCCCCCTTTGCTAAAGAAGAGATTGCTTCTTTCTGAAAGTGTAGCTGGGAATGTTTTTTCCAGTTTTGTATTCTAACTTGGTCCAAAAGCCAAGGCAGGCTCACTCAAAGGCCTGTGTTGGTGGGGTCTTTGCAGGGTCTGCGGAGTGGCCGGGACATCCCTGGCAGTGCGAGTGCGAACAGGGGGGAACGCCAGCTCACACTAGCTCGTGTCCTGGGCCTGCAGGGAGCTAACTAACGTCCTGCTCTAGGTGTTCGTGCCACTTTTAAATTTTAGAAATTTAGCAGAGATTGTGTTTGTCCAGAAAGCTGGTTTCTTCCCAGAAGGGGACTGGGGGTCGCATCATGCAGGAAAACCCTCTTTCTGTCCCTGACCAGGGAGGGCTCATTAACCCCCACCAGGCGTGGGCCCCCTGTGGTCACTGGCTCCCACCGGGGTCCCCTTTCCAGTTTCCATGGGGCCCTGGGCCACGGGAGTATTAGTGAGGTGGGGAGCAGGGGGCTGGAGGAGCTGGGTTGGCACACCCCACGGGGGTGGGGAGCCGGGAGGGTCGCCTCCTGCTGGCTTGCATGGGTGTCCTGGACAGCTGATACAGGAAAGGGAAGCTCCCTGCCCTCAGCACCCACACCCCCCGCTCCTCCTCCCACAGTCATCACCGTCTCAGGGCCAGCACCTGAGCAGGGCCTGGAGCCGTCTCCTGGCCGCCCCCTGCCCACTGCCCTGTCTGCCTGGCTGACTCAGACTCCCTGGAACCGGCTGCTCCCAGGTCCAGGGTCAGGAGAGGTCCGATGAGCCGGAATTACCACTTTCCTCCACCTTCAGCAGGTGACGGGGAGACACAAAGGAGCCAGGTAATCAATCACCCGGAGGCCCTGCCCAGGGGGTGGTGAGAGGAGCCCAGCGGGCTGTTCTGCTTCTGGGTGGGGAAGGGTGGGTGGGAAAGGCCTCCGCAGGTCCAAGCCTGAGAGGGGATCAGGAAGTTCCGGGAAAGCCCTCCAGGGTCCGAGTCGGGTGGGGTGTCTGAGAAGGATGTTCGCACTCAGCAGCCATGGTGGAGGGCCTCGTGTGCGGCCCCGTCAGCACGGCCCCGGGTTAGCACAGGCCCCAGACCACGTTGGGGCGGCACGCTCACAGGAGCCACCAGGTCACTACACTGGGCTTGGGGCACATGGTGGGACAGACTCAGATCCTGACCTCAGGGCATCCCCCACCAGAGAGGGAGAGGCAGGGACAGGTGACTGAAGGAGGAAGGAGCGGAGGGCAAGGAGAGGTCAGCTACAAACCCACAAACGGCCCCTAAAACATAAAGCAAAGCGGAGTGTGTTGAGGGCGTTGGGTCCCGAGCACTGCAGGGGGGCCGGGGCAGCGAGGGCACATGGGGTGTGGCGGGGGGGGGCCGGAGGCTGGGTAACACGGGCACTCCGGGGAAGTGGGAAGTTGGGGCGTTGGACAGAGGGGTGCACAGACCAGGAAAGGCCCTGCAGGCCGGCCTCCCCAGGTTTTCCTCCTGTAGGTAGACTGGGCCTGCGAGCCCTGGCTACACAGCCAAGCTGGTGGGTGGCTTGAGTGCCAGCTGGGCCTGGGTTCCGCCCACCCAGAGCTGCCCACTTCCTTGGGCTGGGTTGGCCCAGAGCCTCCCAGGGGCCCCCGCTGTGCAGCCAGCTGGGAGGGATATGGCCAGGCCCGCCGGCGAGGCCCCCTCGGCCCGCTGCTGGATGCTGACGGTGAGGCTGGAATTGGGAAGCTTCAAAGTGAGGAGCCCTCCAGCCATGGCCAGTTCGGGGGTTCTGCAGCCACCTGTCCAAAGGACATCTGGGAGCTGGCAGAGGTCGGGGCAGGGAGTAAGGAAGAGAAGGATGAGGAGGGGCCTCACTGTCTGTGCGACCCCTACATCCGGCAGAGGGGAAACTGAGGCTCAGGGCAGGGGCATGGGCGAACAGGCCCACTCGGTGACTCATCGCCAGTCTCCCTGCCCAGACAGATCCAGCATCACCCCAGCTGTGCTCCCGAGAACTCCTAAGACTAGGGCTTCGGTGAGGGAGGAGGTTGAGAGTTCAGAAACAGAGCTTCGCAGGAGTAGAGTGTCAGGGATCATGTCGCCAGAAGCAGTGAGGACCGGGCCTCCTCATCTTGCCCTGGGGAAGGCGCCGGTGGGGTGGGGTGGGGCTGCTATTTGCAAACCTCTCCCCGGGCTCCTGAGCTAGCCCAGCCTCCCTCCCAGCCCCTGGCGCTGCTGGCACTCCTTGGCGCTCCCTGGCGTTCAGTCCTCGAAACTCCAGTTCCTGCCTCCGCCCTCCCAGGGTCGGCTTCCCCTGCTCGGACGCCAGCCACGCTGGATTAAGGGCGAACTCTACTCCAGCCACGACCTCATCCTCACTCCAGCTACCATGCACGACGCTACTTCCTGACCAGATCCCGTTCCCGGGTTCCGGAAAGGACCTGGCTTCTGGGGAAAGTAGTCCACCCAGGGCCTTGGCGCAGGGCGTGGTCACCGCGCCCAGCTGCCTGCCCTTGAACGCCCTGACATGGTAGAAAGCCTTCCTCATTCAGGCTTCACTTTGATTCCTGCTCCTGTCTTTTATTTGCTCTGCGACCCCTGGGACAAGTTCTCCTGTAACCCGCGGTCAATATTTGACGAAATGCTGATACTACTGTCATCCCTCAGAGGGGGAGAGGGCACTCCAAGGCGTGGAAGACATGGGGAGGACCACAGCTGAGCATGTCCAGCTCTGGAGGGTGTCGGAACCCCCAGCACTCAGGACTCACTGCCCGTCCTCTCCCGTCTCTTCCCTCCACGCCTCCCCGCTGTGTCTCTGCCCCAGAGGCTCTGAGGCACAGTTGTGTCTGGGCATTGAGAGGCAAACACTCAGAAACTGGACAGGGTCAGGCCAGAGGCCGGTGCGAGCCTGGAAGGCTTCCAGGGGGAGGTGAAGTCTAAGATGAGGCAATGAGACGGAGGGCTGGCTTGCTCCACCCAGGGGTCTTCGGTGTGGTCCCCTGGCCAGTGGTGTCAGCGCCCTCCGAATTAGGGGCCCTGGCCCTAGGGGAGGGTGGGAGCTCCAGCCGACAGCCTTCTGGGTGATCTCCCTGCTGTTCCAGAGGGAGAACTACTCTGCACAAAGCAGGGGCGTTTTCCCTCCTGGGGACTGAAATGCGGGAAAAAGCACGATGAGAATTCCCTGACTTTTGTTTCTCTTTGGCCTGAACTCGCCACATTCCGAAGCAGGACTGTGTCCCTTTGACTGGAAAGCAGGAGCCGAGCCCAGGGCCCTTGTCAGGCTGGATTCCTGACATTGTTCTCGCTGTTTTCTGACTGTGTCAGCCGGCTAGGAAATGAACTGCTCTGCCCTTACATTTTTGCGTTGAGCAATGCTTTTTTTCCCCATTTGCATTGTTTAATTTGCGTTTTAAAAAGAAGACCTTCTGGGATAATTTAAATAAGAGAATAGAGATATAAAATTGTAAGGCAGATTTGAAAGATTATTCAGAGTGCCTGAGGTTCAAAATACACAGTGAAAGTCTACAGGCTTTCATTCAATTCATCACTCAGTTCGGCAGCTCATTTCTCTACTAAAGTTTTACCGCCGTGCATGTCCGATTTCTGTAATACTGCTCAGACAGACACTAAGTTATTCATTCTCAGATGAATCCATTCATTTAGAGTGGAGGCTTAAATAATTAACTTGTGCACAAATACGAAAAGAAAACCAGACAAAATCAATCAGATGGTATAAGATTTTACGTGGCTGTAGTAATTAGCTTCAAAATATTCCTTTGCCCTGGCTGGGTGGCTCGGTTGGTTGGAGGCCCCTCTGGCGCACCGGGGTTTCAGTTCCATCCTCACCCTCAGTGCGAGGGACGCCGAGTGATGGGTGAGCAGCCAACTGATGTTTTCGTCTCTCTCTCATCAATAAATTAGAAAAATATTCCTTTGAGCTTAGTGTCCAGAACTAATTAGCTTCCCTTCAGCTGTTGCTAGACAGAGCTGTGGCCAGGGTTGAATGTAACGGTCTCTTACCTTTCTTAAAAAATGTCCTGGGGTGACATTGGTTGGTAGAGTTACATAGGTTGCGGGTGTACGACTCTGTGGCATCTGCACACTGAAGGTGCTGTGTGTGCAGCACGCGGGTCAGGCCTCCGTCCGTCAACACACGTCTCCCTTGTGCCCTCTCCCGCCTCCCCCACCGCCCTTCCGTCTGGTGGGCACCACGCCGTTGTCTGTGTCTATAAGGTTGTTTTTTGCCTAATCCCTTCACATTTTCTATCTCCCCCTGCAACCCCCGCCTCTCTGACAGCTGTCAGTCTGCTCTCTATGAACCTGTTTTTATTTTGTTCGTTAATTAATTTTGTTCATTAGTTGCCACATACAAATGAGATCATAAGGTGCATATCTTTCTCTGACTGGCTGATTTCACTTAGCATAATAATTTCCAGGTCCATCCACGCTGTCACAAAAGGTAAGATTGTCTTTTTTTTTTTCCACAGCCGAGTAGAATTCCATTGTGTAAATATACCACAGCTTTTTATCCACTCATCTACTGACAGGCACTTGGGCTGCTCCCAAATCTTGGCGATTGTAAATAATGCTGCAATGAACATAGGGATGCATATATTCTTTCTAGTTAGGGTTCTGAGATTCTTGGGATATATTTCCCGAAGTGGGATCACTGGGTCAGAGGCAGTTCCATTTTTAGGCTCTCTGAGGAAACTCTGTACAGCTTTCCGCAGCAGCTGCACCGGTCTGCGTTCCCACCAGCACTGCACGAGGCTTTCCTTCGCTCTTCACCCCCACCAACATTTACTGTTTGGTTTATTTCTCTGGCCATTTTCATCTGTGTGCGGTGATCTCTCACTGTGGTTCTAATTCACATCTTTCCAATTAGTGACGCTGAGCATCTTTTCATATGTCTTTTGGTCATCTGCATGTCCTCTTTGGAGAAGAGTGACGTTAAGGCGAATTTATTGATGGGTGCCAAGCAGTGCTCTGGACTTCAGGGTCAGACAGCTGAATAAGACCCCGCCCCCTTCTCCAATCCCGCCCCCGCCCCCCGCCCCCCGCCCAGAGCGCTGCTTCTGAAGAGGAGGAAGGGTCTGTTACAGTATGCCCAGGGATGCCATAGCCTTTGAGTACATAATCGTCATAGCATCTTCTTTTTTCCGTGTACGTATACCGCGTTTACATCTTAAAAACATTTAATTTACACCACCTCGAGGAGGACGCACCAGAAGCACGCTCCCCAAAGCCTGGGGAACAGAGAGGCGTGGCCAGGCTGAGCCGCAAGGGGACCGAGAGGAGCCTGCGTGCTCGCGCGCGCGATCGCGGAGGAGCCGGCTGCGTCCCTCTCCGTTGACGTGCGCGCGCCCGCGCTCCTTCTGCCAGCGTCGCGACCGTAAAGAGGCACGGCCGTGTCGTGAACGGGGCCGCGACACGCAGGGAGCTGGTTGACGGCCGCGACTCCATTTTGTTTGCCGCTTCTCTGCTCGTAAGTCGTGTTTTGCTGTGGCTTCTCCGAGCCGGAAAGTTTAAAGAGGGTAAAAGTTTTCAGGAATATTCTGGAACTCTGTTGCTAAGCCTAGGGAGTCTCCGTTTTCTCTCCGCAGCAGACGCCGAGACCGGTTCCGGAGGCGCGGCGAGGATGCGGCCCTTGGACGTCGTCGAGCTGGCGGAGCCGGAGGAGGTGGAGGTGCTGGAGCCCGAGGAGGACTTCGAGCAGTTCCTGCTGCCCGTCATCAGCGAGATGCGGGGGGACGTCGCGGCGCTGACGCGGGCGCGCGGGCGCGCGCACCCGCGGAACCGCAGCAAGCTGTGGGAGATGGACAATATGCTCATCCAGATCAAAACGCAGGTGGAGGCCTCGGAGGAGAGCGCCCTGAACCACCTGCAGAGCGCCGGCGACGGCGGCGACGGCCGGGCGGCCAGGAGGGGCGAGAAGGCCGAGGAGAAGGCCAAGGAGATCGCGAAGATGGCAGAGATGTTGGTGGAGCTGGTCCGGCGGATAGAGAAAAGCGAGTCGTCCTGAGCGGGGGCCGGCGGTAAGGCGGCGCTGGTGGAAGGCCCCGGAGGCGCCCAGCCCTCGGCTCATCTCCGGGGCTTGCTTAATAGTGGTCCCCGCGGGGGGACAGGTGGGGGGAGGGGAGAAAAAAGCATGCTCAGTTTTTACAGTGGAAGGCGGTCGTATATGCTGTTGTTTTTACACTGGTAACTAGGAGCAAAACAGTTTTTCGGTTGGGTGTCTGTTTGGGTAATTGGGGGATAAAGAACTTACCAGCTGCCATGGGTACGAGATCACGACACAGGCCGAGCAATCAGAATTTTGGGGGGGCAGGCCTTTATTGGACAGTTGGAGATCTTGCCAGACGTCGGGAGTGGGTGAGGTGGCATCCGGAAGAGGGGGCGTCCGGCCTCCACGGCTGGTTTCAGTTGCGAGGGGTTGGGTTTGTTTTTCACTCATAATCAGCCTCTTAATGATGGGTTTCTCCCAACTGCCTTCAGGTTTACAGCGGATTCTGGTCCGCTGGCGGCGACCGGCTGCCACCCTGGAGAAGCTGAACCCGGAGAGCCTTCCGTTTCCTCCCTCGTTTTCTCTGTGCTCTGTCCTCATTTACACTACGTTTCTGCTGTGGTCTGCGGGTGATGACCTCAATACGAGTTTTGCCTGTCCGGTGTTGCGTCTGGGCTAGCAGGGCCCAGAGCGGGAGCCCCCGCAGCGGTCCCCTTTGTTCTGTGCTCCGGTGGTTTCCAAATGTTGAGGTGCTTTGCCCTTTCTCATGCGACCTGATAGCTCCCTGGAACTGTGTGACACGTGAGACTCAGTTGGGGTCCCCGGCTCTGGAGGTGCTGGAGGAGCTGCTTGGCTTCAGGAGGCGACTCTGCAGCAAGCAGCGGCTGAAGAAGCCGCCGAAGGGACCAGACTTCGCCCGGGAACGGGGCCGACCTGGCGGGGACTCACGACCCAGACGACGGCGGAAAGATGGTGGTGTCTGTATTTTGGGACTTGAAGTTTTTCTGTATGAGACCAAAGGAGGAGAGATGTATTTTGTTCAGAGTTTAAACTGTACGCGCACGCTGTCTGATGTAACCGGTCTGGTCAGTGGGTCTGCGCGGCCTCGCTCAGCTTGTCTGACGTGGGACCTGGAGCAGGGCGTGAGGTCTGGCCACTCTGCACGCCGTGGGGGTGACGCCGCCCTGGTGCGTGCGGAGGGCAGAGCGGAGGAGGTGCTGCGGGGGCGTGGAGGGAAAGCCAGGGCTGCCTGCACTGGACTCGGCGTGCACGGGGACGAGGCGTCTCGAAGGTTCATACGTTGTCCAGCTCCAGGTTCGTTTGAGTAGCAGACCTAACGAGTATTTGAGGTCAAAACCCTACCATGTGTTTAAAAAATTACCATGTTAATAAAAGTATTCATTTGCTTGAAAAGACAAACGATCTAAAAAATTATTAAGAAATTTTGCTTTTGGAATGAAACCTTTCTTTGTCATCGTTGCCAAATGGAGGATGGGTTTCTTATGGTTTGTTCTGTGCTCGCAGCAAGCCCCCAGTCACAGGGCAGACACGTCTCACAGGCCGCGCTGGAACGGAGGAAGGGGACCTGGTGTTGGGGGCCCAGGCTCCTGCCTTCGGGAGCCACAGTGCTGTCCGTCCTTCTACCTTGAAAATGGAAACAGTTCTCCGCTGGTCCTTGCCCTCAGACATGGGGAGCTGGCAGACCTCCCCTCTTAAGAAACGAAGACTTACTCCCCCACCTGCCGCGAGGGTCGCTGGCAGGCGGCCCTCCGCTGGTCCACACCTCCGCTTGAGAGCGGCCTCAGCCCAGGCCAGGCCCCCTTTCCCAGGTGCGGGGTCCAGTGGTGCGAGGGCCAGGGGTCTGAGGGCCCTAGCCCTCTCCCTGGTTTCTGGGACAACTTCGAAGGGCATCTCAGCTTCAAAGCCAGCTTCCTGTGGGGTCTGCTGATGCTCCTGTTAGGACTTGGTTACAACCGTGCTGCTCCCTGGGCCCTGTCTGGGTGTCCCCTCCCCATTACAGGTGTTCACCCCTAGTAGACCTCCCTGCACTCTGGTTTGCATCAGAGTCTGCTTCCTGGGGAAACCTGCTGAGAAACAGACCAAGCGGAAATTGTCACACTCTAGATAACCAGGTCTTGAGGGGGCAAGTCACGGAGAGCATTCAGAGCAAGTAACTGGTGAGCTTGGCCGTGAAGAGAGGAGAGTGTCCAAGGCCGAGGAGAGACTGAGGGACGTCCCAGGCACAGGCACAGGGAGAAAATGCCCAAGACTGGGAGTTTTCTGAGCCTGTTCTTCCTTTAAAGGATTTACTTATTTATTTATATTTATTTTTTTTATAAATAACTTTTATTTCTTTTACATTTTTTTTAAGATTTTATTATTTTTAGAGAGGGAAGGGAGGAAGAGAGAGAGAGAAACATCAATGTGCAGTTGCTGGGGGCCATGGGCTGCAACCCAGGCATGTGCCCTGACTGGGAGTCAAACCTGTGACCCTTCAGTTCTCTGGTCGGTGCTCAATCCACTGAGCTACGCCAGCCAGGGACAGATTGATTGATTTTTAGAGAAGAGAAAGAAACATCAGTGTGTGGTCGTCTCTCGTGTGCCCCTACTGGGGACCCGGCCCACACCCCATGCACGTGCCCTAGGCTGGGAAGTGAACCGGTGACCCTTTGGTTCACAGGCTGGCCGGCGCCCAGTCCACTGAGCCACACCAGCCAGGGCTCTGAGCCTGTTCTAATGGCGAGGAGAAGCAGGTGGAGCAGAGCTACGAACCAGAAAACCACTCCCGAAACTGCATTTGGTTTGTTAGGAGTTGGGAACTTGTGCCGGTGCAATGCTCACGTTGGTTAATAGGCCGCAGACTGGATTCTGGATTCTGGTTCCACCAGTCCCCTCTTCCTGTGTCAGGTACCGTGTGGCACTCGGCGATGGGTTTGTAAACCGGTGATACGGGAGCACGCAATTCAAAAGACGCGGAAGTGATCTCCGAGCCCAGGCTCCCCAGTCGCCCTCTGGGAAGACGGCCCCTTACCGCACGTGCCTCCTTCCAGACGTGGGTCTTGGTGCACACACAGGAAATTCCCCCCAGCCTTTGAAGTTTTAATTTCTTGTTACGTAACGGTAACTCATGTGTAACCTGTGAGTGTCCTTATTTTGTGTTGCTTTTTCCCCACCTAAACCGTAGTGTGAAGCCCTGGCCAGGTAGCTCGGTCGGTTTGAGTGTCGTCCCGGGACACCCAGGTTGCAGGTTCGATCCCCAGTCGGGACACAGAAGAATCAACCGGTGAATGCGGGAAGAAGTGGAACAACAAATCGATGTCCCTCTCTCTTTCTCAAATCAGTAAAATAAATAAAACCTTAGTTTGGAAGTCTCATGCTGTGCCAACATCTAGAGCCACCTTTTTCCAGTTTTAAGTGGGCCGCATGTGCCCACTGCGCTGGAAACGTCAGGCGTCAGAGCTGGTCCCTACGCCGTCTGAGGGCTAGTCCCGAGTTCCTCGTCAGCGACTCCTTGTCCTCTTCCTTGTGACTCCAGTCACAGCTGGAGAGCGGCCCCCACGTCCCGATCCCCCGGCCCCTTCAGTCTGTGCTGGCTTGACTGCAGGAGCAACTGAACTGCTTGCATTTCCTCAGCAGAGAGCCCCAAAAGGAGGCATTCTGAGAGGCTCGGCTGGTGCGGTGGGGTTGCCGGCGGGGTTGCCAGGGCCGTCCTCGGCAGATCCCGTTCTCTGCCCACCCGGCAGCCCCCGCAGCACCAGGTCCTGGGCGGCTGTGCAGGCAGGGCTGGCGGAGGCCCTCGGTGGGGTTCCTGACGCCCCCGAGGCTCCTGAAGCTGGGGCCCCTCTGTGCGGGTAGTGCGGGTGTGCCTGTCCTCCCACACCGAGGGGTGTGACGGAAAGAATCGTGTAAGGGCTGTGGGAGTGGGAGTGGGAGTGGGGGCGGTGAGGGGTCGAGCTCCGGTGAGAAGTGGAGGCGCAGTGTCAGAGTCCCCCCTTGGCTCCATCAGGCCGGGGAGGCTGCTGCGTCTGGATGTGTCCTCGGCCGAGGTGACCCCTGGGAAGAAGAAAGTAATTCTCTTGGACTTGATGGGAGGACTGGCAACAGCCAAGGACACAGTCAACCCTTGGCTGGAGGGGAGGGGAGGCCAGGCGTTAACAACAGTAACCTTCCCGAAGATAAAAACCTCAGAGTGGCCCTGGCCGGGTGACTCGGTCGGAGGGAGCATCAGCGTGCAGACCAGGAGTTTGCGGGTTTGACCGCCAGTCAGGGCACATGGGCTGTGGGCTGGGTGCCTGGTTGGGGTGAGTAGTGGGGGAACGGATCGATGTTTCTCTCTTCATCTCAAACATGTTCTAGGGTGAGGATTAAAAACAAACAACAAAAACCCCTCAGAACCCAGGCTTCCCTGGGACAGGGGCTGGGGAACGGGAGGCCTGGCGCCCAGCCCCCTGTCCTCTGCGTGACCCAGGAGACACCCGCACTGTGATTCACAGGCTCACGCGGACACCTGCACTGTGATTCACAGGCTCACGCGGACCCGGGCCACCTGCCGTGGGGGCAATCGGAGCTGTTCACATCCTCCGCCTTCCAAGCGCGTGGGAGGGTTGCACGCCAGTGCCCTGGAGGTGCTGGTGGTGTGTGCATGCACACGTATGTGAGAATCATTCCGGTCTAAGAGGAAGGAGAGTCACGTCCAACCGGGACTCCCCTCCCTCTGGCTTGGGGCCAGCATGTCGGAGGCTGGTGGCTGACCGCCAGCCTGTGACCCTGGGGTGGATGCTTTGCCCTGCCGACTTGTGACGAACAGGTCACAAACGAGGAGGGACCTTAGCTGTTTCACCCGGGCGTGCATGCACGTGGCCCTTTGGTGTCCACCATTTTCCCCAGGCAGGTGGGGTTGCTGTCTGGTTAGCACTGTGGCCGGATAAGCGGGAGTCTGTCCAGGCTGCGCCCCGGTGCCTGCGCAGAATGGACGCTCCCCGGTCACTTCTGCTTTCTCTGCTTCCGATCCCCCAATGTTCAGCATTCCTTTCTCCCGGTGTGTACCCCCACTGCTGTTTCTTCACACTCTCTCAAGCTCGTTCATGACATTCTTTGCCTCTTCAAAGACTGTTCTTCACCACCTGAAACAGCTGAGACAGGACTCCCCCAAGCCCGGGCTCTCCGGCAGCCCTGGAGTTGGGGATGGTCCCTGCGCGCTCGGCTGGCCGGGGGCTGTGTTTCTGGCAGCATGAGGGAAGGGGGCCAGAGGCAGAGGAGGGGTGCGAGGTCAGGGTGCTGCCAAGGAGTTGTCACCGTGAGGGACCACGCACACTGACCGGACAAATGGGGGAGTGAGGAGCGGGGCAGCACCGGGAGGGAGAAGCTGTTAAAGGGGCCCGGCCGGGCGGCTGAGTTGGCTGGAACGTCGGCCTGTGCACCATTGGGCTGTGGTTGGACCCCCAGCTGAAGTGCGTACGGGAGGCCACCGACCCATGTTTCCTCCTCACACTGATGTCTCTCTCTCTCTCTCTGCAACCCTCTCTCTCTCAAATCAATACTAACATATCCTGGGGTAAGGAACAACAACAACAAAAAATAATGCAAAGAAAAAAAGGAATTCTGGGGTCAGATAGGTTTTACAGAAGTTCTGGTGTCTCTGGTGAGAGTGTCACCCGGGAGGAGGGGTGCGGTCAGGAAGAGGCGGTGGAGCGGGATGGAGCCCGGATGGAGCCGGTTTGCTGCGGAAACAGCCCCAGCCCCCCGGGGGACGCGCGGCCCAGGGGTGTGGAGAAGTGTGTGGGCTGTGAGGAAGCCACTGGCGTGGTGGATCCGGGTGCGGGCTGGTGGCTGTGTGAGCAGGGAACTCTCCCAGGAAGGTGGCAGGACATGGGGTGGACAGGAAACCAGGCGCCAGGTGCCAACGTTAGAATAAATGGAGGGAACCCAATGGCGATGGCGGGGGTGGAGGATGACAAAGGAGGGGTGGTCACATGAGCAGTGAGTGCTCCCAAGGGGTGCCATTCTGTTCTGTTCTATTTTGTTAAGGCGTGCCGTTTTTGACACGAGGGAGGGCAACAGGGAGGTTGCAGCGGCCGGGAGATGGGGGCCCCAACCCCAGAACCCCAGAACAAAGAAGGGTGTGGGGGTGTGAGCGACTTTCCCTTCCCAGGCCTGAGGGGCCAGTCCAGACGGGGGGAAGTGGGGGTGCAGGGCGGGAAGCCAGGTGCGTGCAGCACTGGCGGGTCAGCTCCTCCAGGCGCGGGGGCGGGGCGGGGTCAGGAGCACTGCGGGAAGCCTGTGTGGTAATAGCACCCTGGGCTCGGTTCGCCAGGGAGCACCAGGGCTGTCCGGCCGCAGACCTACTCCTGAACCCGTCTCTCCGTGGGGGGCACAGCCCTGGCACGACCACTATGGTGGGGCCGAAGAAGTGGCAGCTGGACATTGTCCCTCACCTGCACTTCCCACAGCGGCTTCTTTGAAGGCGACCTGAGAGGCCACCACCACCGGTCATTTGGGGCTGCAAATGGTCAGGGTTTCTGCATCCCTGACAGAGGCAGTTCGGAGAAGGCTCTGGAAGGAGCCGTCTTAGAGAGGAGATGAGACCGCAGGCATCTCCCTCCAAGGCTCCCCACACAGCGGGTGCGCAGCCACCATCCTCCTGTCGGAGCCACTGCTTCCACACGGGTGCTCTGAGTTGACAGAACAGGGGGTACAGAGCAGGGGGGACAGAGTGGGGAGGTCAGAGCAGGAGCAGTAACAAAACAGCCAGACCCTTCTGGAGACCCCTGGCTGTGACGACTGTGCATTGGCACGGACGAGACTAAGCAGACAGGGAGCTCCCGAGGGTTCCGAGGAATTATATCGCCCACGAAGGTCCCAGCCGCGTGCGCCCACTCCTGTGGTTGCTCAGCTCCTGGAGGCGCCCCTGGGCCGGCACCTGCGGGGGCAGGGAGCGGGCTCCCGAGGCCGCATCGCCCCACAGGGTGCGGTTCGGAGGCGTGGGTCAGAGGCGGCCTGGGAGGAGAGTAGACAAGGGAGAGTCCCCGAGCAGTCCCCCCAGAGGACACCGCCAAGAGGGCTCCGTGGGCTCAGTGGGGCGCTCTGCTGTCCTGCCAGACCCTCCGACGGCTCCTTGGACCAGAGGTGCTGAGTGTTCCCTGCCACCCCTTGTCCACAGGGAAGCTTTGTACAGCCTCCTATTCCAACTCCTTGCCACACGGGCCTCCCCAGGGGGGACCCCGGGGCACGGCGGCTGTTCCCCCAGAGGGCCGCGCCCCCGAGAGAGCTGCAGTCTGCCCCCTCAGCGGCAGGGGGACAGGCCCCACTCTGCCGTCTTCTCAGTCAGCCCCCAGTCCACCCACACCTTGGGGGAGGGGGTCCAAGCCCACCTCCTGACCGGAGGAGAAGAGGGACATTTGGGGACGTATTTTTCAAAATGCCACCGCTGCTATCATCACATTCCAGCGACCCGATGTTTTTGTAACAACGTGGGTTAGGAACCCTAAAGACAAACCCTCAGCCTTGGTGGCAGAGCACACCAAGGTTCCTAGACACCAAATCAGCACGTGAAAGTCAGTGGTGTTTCTCTTCACCGGGAACGAAGTGAATTTTCTAAAGGGTATCATTTACGATAGGATCAAAACAATTTTAAGGCATCTTGTTTTTCGAGGGATACCGTAATTACCACAGACTGAGTGGCTTCAAGCAACTGAAATTTCTTCTCCCACAGCTCAGCGGCTAGGTGTCAGAAACGGAGGTGTCGCAGGGCTTCGTCCCTCTGAGGGCCTGCGGGGGAGGGTCTGTGCCAGCCCCTCTCTGCTTCTGGGTGGGGTGGGTGGGGCTCTGGGTGATCCCCGGCCTGCGGGTGCATTGGTCCGTCCCTGCCCCTGTCCTCACACAGCCGTCTTCCCTGGGTCTCCACGAGGCCCCACGTGAGGATGCCGGTCACGGAACTTAAGGCGCTCCCTAATCCGGTATGGTCTCGTAGTAACTCGTGGCAGCCGCCGAGACCCTCTTTGCAATAAGGTCCCACTCCGAGGGTCGGAGTGGACAGGTTTCAGGGGAGAGGGGTGCTATTCAACCCAGGCTCAGGGTAACTGGGAAAACGTGCGTGAAACTGCACTGGAATGCAGTGAAGAGCAACTGAACGGACTGGCAGAACTTGTACGGTAATTCTCCCCGTTGGCCCAACGGGTCCGTGCACTCCTAACCTAAAACATCTCGTCAGGCAGGCCTGTTGGATTGTGTTGGTCAAACGTGGAAAGTGAGTCCGAGATTTCGATGGACAAGTGGAGAAGCCAGGGCGTTCCTGGAACAGGAGGAGCAGTGGGGACGTGCCCACTCAGCCAGCTGCCAGTACTTACTGTGGAGCTAATCTAGTCACTAAGGCAGTGTAATGACAGCCTGGAGTTGGGGGCCAAGGGAAGGGGACAGATCCGTGCAGCCACAAGCCAGCACAGAGACCCAGCTCGCACAGGGGTTACCCTGCAGACCCGAGGGAACGGACAGAATGTTCAGGAAGCGGGGCTCTGCATGTGGGGGGAACTGCAGCCAGACCCTGCCTCGACCTCACTTCCAGATGGATTTCCCTCAAAAATGAACAACCACTCAATGTTTCAGAAGAGACTGTAAAAGAACATTTTTCATGACCTCATAGAAGAGAAAAATTCCTTAGAATAAGATAAAAAATGCTATTATATGCAATGCCAAAAGGCAGAAACGACCCAGGTGGCCGTCAGTGGTCATGGGTAAAGGAACTGCGGCTTCTCTATGCGTTTGTATCATTCAGCGATGACAGGGGACCGAGAGCGGGTACACCCCACGGCCCAGACAGAGCTGGAAAATACAACACCAGCTGAAGACGCCGGACACGAAGGGCCAAGTAGTACGCGATTCCTTGCACATGAAATGTCCAGAGCAGACCGGACTGCGTGTTCCCTGCAATTTCTGCGCAGAAGCCCTAGCCGCCCCCCAACTCCCGCCGCCCGCCCTGCCCCCGTGCCCACCCCCTCCACGGCTGTATTTGGAGGCGGGCCTGTACATTTGCATTTGGGCCGTTGTAACAAAATACCACGGACTGGGTAGCTTAAAACAACAGAAATTTATTTCTCCCAGCTTGTAGATTTGGAAGAATCTGAAGATCAATGGCCAGCTTTAGTAGCAGAAGTTATCAAGGCCTCTAGAAACAAGACGGGCTGGGAGCCCGAGACCACGTCCTGGCGGGAGTTCTCTTCCTAGTGCGTGGCCAGCGCCTGCCTGCTGAGCCCGCGCCAGCGGAACGGCGGAAGGAGCTCTGCGGGAACCCTTTCATGACGGCGTTACTCCCTCCCACTCGTGGGCTCCGTCGTGATGACCTCGTGCCCCCTAAAGGCCTGTCTCCTGACGCCATCACATTGGTGGTTGAGATTTCAACAGAACTTTGGGGGAGGGGCACAAACATTCGGATCACAGCCACCTTTCAAGAGGTTGACAGAGGTCATCCAATGCAATTAGCATCCTTACAAGAAGAGGAGGTGACACCGGGGACACTCGTGCACACGCACAGAGAAAAGGCCATGCCAGGGCACGGTGGGAAGGTGGCCATCCACAAGCAAACAGGGAAAGGCCTCGGAGAAACCGAACCTGCCAGCCCCTTGATCTTGGACTTCTAGCCTCCAGAGCCAGGAGGAAATGGATTCCTGTGGTTCAAACCCCCCGTTTGTGGTGCTTGGTTGTGGCAGCTTCAGTAGACCAACAGATACGACATATCCAGAACAGAAGAACCCACAGTGACAGAAGGCAGACTAGAGGTGGCCAGCTGATGAGGGGAGGCCCCCCTCCTTCGTCTGGGGTGCCTGCTAAATGGGTAGTGGGTGTTTTCAGGGGGGAAGCGGGGAGTTTGTGGAGTCCCTGGTCCGTGGCAATCCTGAAATCCAGCTGTGCCACGTGTCCAGTCCCTCAGTTCTGGCTGCGGCCACTCTTACTGCTGGGGAAGCCCTCTGGGACTCTGGCTTGGGACTCTGGCTCCGCCCTCCCGGCGCACTGTCCCAGCCTGTCTGTCATCTCCCCTGTCCTAAAATGCAGCCAGGAACTGCAGCGGATCGGTGTCTTCAGCTGGCTTCCTGCCCACAGATGTCCCGGTTCCTGAATTCCCTTCTTGTTTCGTGTCGTCTGTCTCCTTTCGCTCAAAATGAAGACGTCTCTTTAAAACTCTTGCGAATTTCTTATTAATGTGTTCGTGAGGGATTAATAGGTCTACACACAAAAACCACACCCACAACGGTCCCTGAAATAAGCCCTTCTCGACTTCGGGCTCCAGTGGTATTTGCAGGGGTGACGCCCTTAAGACTTTAGAAACCCTGTTCAAGAGGAAAAGTCTGCGAGGCATGCCTTTAAAGTCCTTATAAGGCCTTCTGAGTGTTTGAAAGGCCTTATAAGGCCCCACCGAGGCAGCAGCCGGCGTCTTTAGAGACTGTTCTCCTGACAGCACCCTGGACTCGATCTCTGCCCAGAAGCTTTCTCAAGGTTCCATCATCTGCCATCGAGCCCTGCTGGTGGCCAGGAGCAATTTTATTGCACGCCCAGCAAGTCCTGGCTTGCTTATTTATTTTTGGTTTGTACTTTACAGTTGTTTCTTTGGCTTATTTCTCCACTTTTGCATTGCACTGCAAGTGACCAGCAGCAGCCAAGCAAAGCTCGCTCTCCTTCCAGTTTCCGCCGGCCGAAGTGTTACCCAGTCCTCTGCTGCTGTGTAACAAAGATGCCTTTCCTCCAGACTCCTCCCTTTTCTTTAAGCCTTCACAGAAAGACTTCTCAAACCACCAGGCCCTTTCTCTCTCTCCCGTATATTTCCAACTTCCACCCACTGCTCAGTCCCAAAGTCACACCCACATTTGAGGTTGTTCTGGCAGCACCCCATTTTCAGACACCAGTATCTTTTTCAGTCATGTATCGTTATGTAAAAAAATCACTTGAAAACTTACTGGCTTAAAGCAACCAGCATTTAACTCTGATAGAAATAAATTGCCCCTTTTAAGTCTTCACACTGTTGGTTATGTAGAACCGACTCCCTGCTTCATAATTAATTACTCGATGGATGGCTTCTCCCAGGTGGGATTTAATTTCACAGATTGTAAATCACAGATGATTAGCAGGAACCGAATGGCATCAGGGAAAGCTGGAATCAAGACTTTCCCCCTCTCTCCTGTTGCCTCTGTCTGTCGTCTGCTTCCCCAGAGCCTGACTCGGTCCACGGCTGGCAGCAGCCACGTGATCCTGCTCACGTAAAATGCACAAGGTTCTGGCAACATCACTTTTGCATGGGCGATGATGTTAGAAATGGCGGCGGTGATGGTTGATTTGTTTTCTAAAATTTGTGAGTCTGGTGCTGCAACATCCAGACAAGTAGGACACAGGTTTGGGGTGAAAAGGGGGTGAAAATGGGGTAGAGAAGCAGCTTTGGGGGTGCCAAAGGGGTGAATACCACTCCCAGAAGAAGATACCCCAGGCTGAAGACTCTAAAGAGAAAACTCAGAACCTTGGGGCATTCTTGTTGAGATTCCTCCACCTGAGGCTGACCCAAATATAAACGTGGAGTGGAGGAGAGTTTGGCGTTTTATTTGGGAATCATAATCTTACCTAGAAGGGCTTCACAGTACGTGCCTCGGTTAGCTTTTGCCGTGCAAGCTACCCCAAATCCAGTAACAACAATAAACATTTCTCAAGTGTCTGCAGGTTGGCTGGGAGTTGGCTGATCTAGACCGGCTCACTAATGGGTCTGCGGGCCGGCCGATGGAGGCTGGGTCTGTCTGGGGCGGCTGGGTCCAATGTTTCTCTCACCTTCGTCCCCAGACCTCTTCCAGGTTCCTCTTCTCACAGCAGAGGCAGGGGCAAGAATGAAGAGGGCCCGACCGCGTTAGCATGCTTCAAGTGTGTGCTTGTTTCATGTCTGCTAACGTCGCACTGGCCAGGACACAAGGCGGAGGACAGGGGCGCAGGAAGGGGTGGGGAACTGAGATTCTGCAATGCAGTCTACCACCGTCTGTGCCCGTGGCCCCCAGTTATGCATGTAAAATGTCCTTTCCACTTCCCCATCAAAGTAGCCCCCAAAGTTTATTCCAACCGTGTCATCGGGCTGGAAATCCAGGATCTTATGATCCCCATCAGGCTTAAATATGGTTTTTCATGGCCCAGAGGCCTAGGAATTTTTTTAAAAATATTTTATTTGTTTATTGTTTAGAGAAGTGAAGGGAGGGAGAAAGAACAGTGTGTTGTGTCGGGAGCCGACCAACAGCCGACCCTTGACACGGTCGGGGCGGGTGAGACGCATCTGCACAGCAGAGGCGACTGTGGCCGGATCTCCTGTCTGTCTCCTCCTGTGTGCCTGTCCCTGCCAGCAATAGGGGTGGGATTTTTGGACACCTGTGCTTTATAACAAAAAATCTGCACGATGCCTCTGATTCTGCACGGAATGACTTGCTGACCATAGAATAGAGACCCCTAGCAACCCTAATACTGCCTATTTCCCCCACCTGGGAAGTTAAGGACAAAATTAAACTATGGGCAGACCAGCGGCCAGACTGCTGAAGGAAGCTGTTGCTAGGAATGCTCCTTAAGGAGTCACCACTTAAAAGCTCAAGATTTATTAGAGCCACTATCCCTCCCATGCCCTGGACAGGAATGTTTATTAATGGAACCAGGTGGGTAAAGAAGGAGGGAGTTCTAGTTGAAAATAATAATCTCAATACATGGAAATGAATACAAAACATGCCCCCCTCCCAAGATGTATAAATCAAAAGACCTAGGCAGAAAACCAGTTACCTAACCGAGACAAATCTAACCTCAATGGACAATAGCTAATTTTTATATAACCTATAAATCACCCCTTGCACCCTTTTAACTTAGACCAATCCCTAGAATCTTAATAGACACCTAGTCACTAATTGGCACCTGAAAGTTTGAGCCCGTATAGCTTCGTTGGCTGTCTGATTGATGACCCTCTTGGTCAAAATAACCTTTAACATGATTGATCTGTAAAACCTTCTGCACTTTTCAAAGTTATTTCTATGGTAACCATTTCTGTTTTAATAATCACACTATGCACCTGCTCCATTGAATGGTGTACAACCTCCCCTATAAAAGTAAAGAGGAATTCTTCCTGGGGAGTCACTTGGGCCCAGAAAGTCTGACTGTCCTCCAGCACCTCACCTGGTGTCTCACTCCATTCACTTCGCCTGAGCCGTTCCTTCTTCGGGGACCCTGAGACCCGCCGAGGCTGGACCCCGGCATGGTTGCCTCTCACATGCCCCCCACTCGGGACCTGGCCTACAACCCAGGCATGTGCCCTGACTGGGAATCAAACTGGTGACCCTTTGATTTGTAGGCTGATGCTCAATCCACTGAGCCATGCCAGCCAGGGTGGCCTATGAACTTTTTTTCTTAGTATATTTTATTGATTATGCTATTACAGTTGTCCCATTACCCCCACTTTATTCCCCTCCACCCTGCACACCCTCTCCCACCCACATCCCCCCCTTTAGTTCATGTCCATGTGTCATAAGCTCTTTAGCTTCTACATTTCCCATACTATTCTTGCCCTCCCCCTGTCTATTTTCTCCCTACCATTTATGCTACTTATTCTCCATACCTTTTCCCCCTCTCTCCTCCTCCCACTCCCCTGTTGCTAACCCTCCATGTGATCTCCATTTCTGTGGTTCTGTTCCTGTTCTAGTTATTTGCTTAGTTTCTTTTTGTTTTTGTTTTAGGTGTGGTTGTTAATAATTGTGAGTTTGCTGTCATTTTACTATACATGTTTTTTAT
>PVIA01016155.1:0-20028 GCA_004024845.1 Tonatia bakeri | reverse complement strand
CTGCACTGCTAAAGAAAACAGTTTCAAAATAAAAAGAGAATCAACTGTATGGGAAAACATATTTGCCAATGATACCTCAGATAAAGGCTTAATCTCCAAAATATATAAAGAACTTACACGATTATACTCTAAGAAGACAAGCAACCCAATTAAAAAATGGGCAAAGGACTTGAACACACACTTCTCCAAGGAGGACATATAGAAGATCCAAAATCACATGAAACGATGTTCAATATCACTAGCTATCAGAGAGATGCAGATTAAAACCACAACGAGGTACCACTTCACACCAGTCAGAATGGCCATCAGAAGCAAAACAACAAACAACAAGTGTTGCAGAGGTTGTGGAGAAAAGGGGACACTAGTGCACTGTTGGTGGGACTGCAGACTGGTACAACCACTGTGGAAAACAGTATGGAACTTCCTCAGAAAATTAAAAATGGATCTGCCTTTCGACCCAGTAATACCACTGCTGGGACTATATCCTAAGAATCCTTAAACACCAATCAAAAAGAACCTTTGCACCCCCATGTTCATTGCAGCACAATTTACAATAGCTAAGTGCTGGAAGCAATCTAGATGCCCATGAGTAAATGAATGGATCAAAAAACAATGGTACATTTACACAATGGAATTCTATGCAGCAGAAAGAAAGAAGGACCTCCTACCCTTTGCAACATCATGGATGCGACTGGAAAGCATTATGCTAAGCGAAATAAGCCAGGCAGTGAAAGATAAATACCATATGATTTCACCTTTAACAGGAACCTAAACAACAAAACAAAGAAAGAAGCAGGGTATAGTCAAAGACACTGAATTTGAGGACAGGCAGAAAGTGACCAGAGGAGAGAGAAGAGGGATTTTTGGGGAGAGAGGGAGGGGTTTATAGGATCAAAGTTAAAGGACACATGGATAAAAGCTAGGGGGAGGGTGGTAATGGGAGGGAGGTAGGGAGGGGGGTTAGGAGGGCTTGTTTGGATGGGAGGTAGGGAGGGGGGGTGGGAGGACTTGAATGGGAGTAAGGGGGCGAAAACTGTACTTGAACATTCATTTAAATTAAAATAAATAAATAAATAAATAAAAGATTATAGCCATATGATGTGTAAGACACTGTCGCTACTATCAAAGGGCACCTAGTACAGTGGCAGGAACTTACATGAATGAATTAAAATAACCTAAAAATAATGACAAGAAATGCTTGGAAAATATGGCACACCTGCACTAGAAATCATCATCTACATGCCCCACCAACAGGATTGTTTCAGCTTTTTAAAAACAAATTAATCATCTCTATCACAACTAATCAAGGAATGAATCTTACTAACAGTCTTATTTCTCCAGTCAACCTGAAATTCACATTCAATTTCACATCCTTCCAAAACATTTAACCCTACTCTCAGTGTCCTTCATTCTTATCATCACTTTCTTCCTTTGGTTTCCAGGACACCACGACTTCTTAGTTTTCTTCTTACCTCACTGGCTGCAACTTAAAGTCTCCTTTTCTGATTCTGCCTATTAACCTTAAGCTCTTAACATTTGAGTACTCTGTGTGTTCATTCTCAGTCCTCCTCTTTCCTATACATACTTACTCTCTTGTTGATCATCACCTCTAGTCTAATGGCTTTCAAATTCATCTATACCCTTGGTTTCCAGAATCTCAGCCTGAACTTTTTCCCTGACTCCAGTAACAGGTATCCAACTGCCAATTTGTTATCTCTCTTGGATATCTAACAAATACCAAAAAATTTACATGACCCAAACTGCAAAATTCTATATCCCACATACCTCCAACTTTTCTTCACTTACAGATTTCCCCTTTGTTTAAGTCAATTTCATCTTTTTACTTACTCAGGCCAATAACACTTGAGTCATCCTTGACTCTGCTATTTCTCTTACAACTCTCATCTCAGTTACTCAGAAAATTTTGTTGCTATATTTCTGAAATATATCTAGGGCTCCACCACTTCTCACCATTCCCATTGACATTAGTTCATTCCAAGCTACCATCATATGTTGTTTGGATCACTGAAAGAGCTACCTAATCCTTTTCCCTACTTCCATGTTTGCTCTCTTATAACCTATTTATGTAACAAATATATTTCCCCCAAAGCCCTCAACTCCCCATTTTGCACAGTGTTAAAATCAAAATCCTTAACGTGATCATAAAAGACCCTTCATGATCTGGAGAACCTCCTCCTTGTTACTTCTCTGATTTTGTCTTCAGTTTTTACGACTCTCCTCCCACTCACTGCACTCTAGTCACACTGACTTCCTTGCCATCTTTCAAACATGCTAGGTACACTCCAGAGAACTCCTTGAAGTTCTATGTTAAAATTACGAAATTTCCTCTTTTCTACTTTCTTCTTTGGAGGAAAAATCTTAGTTTTTCAACCAGCATTTAAAGGTCTTGATTTCATCATTTTACCTTCATCTCTTTAAAATCTTCAGACTGATTTATCCATCATCCCCAAAGCACATTGCGGTCTTTTTCACTCATGTCCTAATACTCAGGCTATTCTCTGACTTTACTTGCGTTACTCTCTGTTTGTTGTATTCTATCTCTTTGTCAATATTCATCTGAATGCCTGTCTCCTATCTCAGCATTTTCCTCATTACCAAAGAACACACTATTCTCTCACTTGTCCAAAGTGCAGCATTTTTTAATATCTGTATTTATCACCAACTACCATATTTTGAGTTATATTGCTTTTACTACTTCTTGCCTTGACATCTGGATTATAAACTTCTAAAAGCAAGGATTTGAACTATTCTAAAATCCATATGGCAATAAGCATTCTGTATCGATGGACTTATTAAAGAGGCTTATATAATATTTTGATTGATTAGTTTAGCTCTTGACACTCATTATCTTCAGAAATTACTTCTACATGTGATAAAAATGTAATAAAATATATAACATTTTTCTTTCCTTTATTTTTATGTCCTAACTTGAAGAGTAATTAAGAAAGTTGAACCAGAAGAGTTTACATTCATTATTGCAAATAGAAGCATTTATACTAAAATTAAACAACAGAAATATTTAAGGTATTTTGGTGGCTTGAAAAACTCTCATAATAATAGTTAAAACCTGGGAGATTTATGTATCATAAGCACTTTACAGCCATGTTTTTGTTTAATCTTCATAAGACATGCCTATGTTAGCCATTTTGGAAATGATATTAAATAACTTGTGCAAGGTCAAATAACTAATAAATGTTATGAGCATGGATTAAACCAAGGCCATCTTATTCACAAACACACAATCACACACAAAAACACTAAGAACGAATACTCATTAAAGTATATGACATCCAAGTCTGGGACTTTATAGATGCAAAAACTGAGACACTGGTTACATGTCTTGTCAAAGCAATACAGGTACTACCTGAAAAAAATAAAAATAGGAAGGTAGTGCCTCCGAACTGGTACATTTTAGTGGGTGGAGACCACTCTGAATTAATGCTATAGTGGCCTAAATAATATATTTGGATTTTCAAAATTTTCAAAGTTCAGGAGTGAAACTAACTCCTCAGATGTAAGTAAATATATGGAACAAGCTAAATACTTTTTTTTAATTGTAGAAAAAATATAGATGAGATACATCTACACAGCTGTGTTTCCTGTGTCTCTGCAGAGGAGCACTGCATTGTGGTTCTCCCTACCAGCAAGAGTGTCTTCACATATTTCATTAACTCAGATGTTGTCTTCTTTTCCCCTAATACCTACATTAGAAACTCATTTGGCATTTGTAGGTATTTGTAAGGAAGTTCTAGTTACTTCCTACACATACCTGCTCTGATACAGCCAACAACCATTTGGTGACATTATCAACTCATTAAAGTGAGAGATGTGACAGGAAGAGTACATGCCACATGGAGTAAATGTAAAAGTGTCAGCCACTTAAATGGGAAAAAAATCCATCTGGCTGATTTCTCTTTGAAAAATGAGTTGTGCATTAAATTTGTTCTTTAATACATGATAGCAAATTAATCTCAAAATGGGTAGAAGCATATAGTATTCAATTTAATTAAAACCAATATTGATTGGGAGTCTGCTATATGTACCACATGTGCTAGATTCAAAACAGATTATATATAAGAACAAAAGATAGTCACTTCCCTTAAGGGTACTTGTCTTCCAAAGGGAATGGAGTAGTTAAAGGGGGACTAGATAAAAATGTGTGCCAAAGATATTCAAGAAAAAATAAATTACATTCTTGTTACAGTATGAAAATCAATTATATTTAATTGAAAATGAATCAAAAAAAGTTTCAAAAGATGCATATGTACACCTTAAAGGAATATACTAAAATATGTAACATATCATCTACTAGTATTATCTTCCTAGAATATATTTTGTCTCACACATTGTGAAAACATATATGTTACATGTAAAGTAAAATGTTATAACTGTATAATGGTAACAAGCAATAGAGAAGCAATATTAATAGGTATTGGAAATCAGGCATCAAAAATTACTGGAGGGTTATTTCAAAGTTTAATAATTTCTCTATCAAGTTAAGAATACATTATATTAATGCCATTATTTTTATAATATAAAGCAATTTAATATTACCTATTCCATTGTTCTTGATGACGTGCATATGAAAAAGAAACCACTTATATTTTCTAGTAAAGAACACTGTGTATATACATAGCCTATGTGGAAGATATTTGCCAAATCCTGACAATGAATATTTAAGAAAGTTGACTTCTCCCAAAATATTTCAAATATTAAGATGTCAATTTGATCAACACTACACCTCTTATCACATATCTTTATTGTCAGCAGCAAAGAATTCTGAGAGCTGAGACACTCATTCCAAACCAGATCATACAGATCACCTGGCTGAAATGTATACCACATAGCTCACTGGAAATTTTCTGATATTGCCCTAATGCACCAAACATATATATTTAATTAATGACTCTAGTAAATGAAGTTTTCAAAAATAAATTAAACTAATTCCTAGTCATGAATGTTATAGCATGATATGCCATGAAATGATTATTCTTTTAAAGCAGATGGTGCATTTTCAGCAACAATTATTGAAGACTAGATATCTATATTTAAACAAATTCTACCCCCCACCACCATGCTACATTTGACAATCTGTTGTTCCCAATTCTAAGGTTCCCATCTTTTGTGAGTGAGAACTTATTTAATGTGTTTTAGAGAAGTTCAAAGAGTTTGCTGTTAAATCAACTACATCTCAAATTTACAAATGTTAAGCTACCTTTTCACAACAGATACAAAAATTCCCCATAATTCCTGGCCACTTGAGGGAGATTACATGGGAGGAATAGCACCAAATTAAGATAAGTTATTTGGATGGACCATAATATGTATTATTTAAATTAATCCCAGGTACCATGTATAGTAGTATAAAAGTTTTCAACAATAGGTTATGTCATGTAAATAATTTGCTTGTTTTCTGAGGAAAAAATGCAGGATTTTATTAACAACTGAGGTTGTTTTACTCCTTTAAAGTAAAATTTATTTTGGTTATATTTATTTTATATTTGCGATAACCTTTTATTTTCAGGAGAATAGCTAAGAAAAGATGGGCTTCCAGCTTCCTATAATCTATCATTAGCATTCTGGTTAGCACTGTCTGGCTATTCATACAATAATCCCAATTTATTGCCTATTTGTCCAGAGCAAAGTTAATTCCATAATAACTGTATTTAAAAGGAGGATTAATTTGACCTAATATCATCACTTTTAAGCCATGAACCACAGATTCTTTGTTTTTGTCAAAATACAAATGAGTACTCTAGCATCACGTTAAACTGGAGAAGATCGCAGGCATAGAATTTTTAATTTTAAAAGAAAGAAGTTTAATTAAATAATTTGTCTGTCTTAATACACTAACATTGCTTCCAGTAAACAAAAAGTGGTATGGTACTTAGGAATCTGCTTAATACCCCCTCTTTCAATACTATTAAACCAACTTCAGACTGTGATAGATAGGTCATACATCCTAATAGACTTGACATTGTGAGTAACGGAAGTGCTGGACTGAAATGGAACTTATACTACATTTCCTTAATACTGCCCCTGACTTTGTGACTAAATGCCATCAAAAGTGATCCTTTTAGGGATAAGATTTAACTTGAATATGAAAGTGTTAGATCCTTGGATAAGGCCCTTTAATGAATAAAACAGCGGTCACACTTGTTGGCACAACTCAGTATAGATGATGATGATGATGATGATGATGATGATTATTATATGGGTGAATAGTGGTAAAGGTAGGAATCTATGCAAGCTTCCCTGATCAGCACAATTAGCCAGCAGCTACAACTGGCTATTGAGTACTTGAAATGTGGCTAGTTAGAATTCGGATGTACTGTAAGTGTAAAATACATATGGGATTTCTAAAAGTATTAAAATGGTTAAATGATTTTCATATTTTATATCAAATGTATGCTGAAATGATAATAGTTTAGATTACCAAGATAAATAAAATGCATTAACAAAAATAACACCAGCTGTTCCTTTTTTTATGGGAGTACTAGAAATTTTTTAACTGTCTTTCTAGCTCTTATTTGCGACTCACATTTTGTTTCTGTTGGACAGTGCTGCTAGACAGCAAGGTTTCTTAACCTGTGCTAAAGCACAACTACTGACATTTTGATCTAGATAATTCTTTGTTGGGGAAGGCTGACCTGTGCACTGTGGAATGTTTGGAAGCATTCCTGCTTTTGACCTGCTAGAAGCCAGAAGTGCTTTACCCCAAGTTTAGACCACCAAATATGTCTCGGGACACTGTCAAATGGCCTCTGGGACAAAGTGACTTCCATGTGAGAACCAGTGATCTACAGCAGCCAAATCTATCACTACACCAAGGCAAGTTTGCACTATCAAATCTGGGAAAGGAAAAACACAGATACTGGAAATTCAAAGGCATTGAATTTGCTCATTTGATATGATTAGCATAAGAATTCATTTTCAAAATGCTGTTTTCTATTGGAAACACAATGCCATCATATTACAGTGGGAGAACAAACCACATATAGAAATAGAACTGAAAATGTCTTCAGAAAACTGTGAATTCAAACATATGAGTATGGATCCTTAATTTAAAATAAATATAAAATAAAGAATGTTAACAAAAAGGAAATTAACTTTCAGTATGTAATATTTGTTTTTTAAAAGATCATCTTTTCAAGGCATAGGGTCATTTTCCATAATGATAAATATATGCTCTAAATGACAATACCAGTTTTAAAAAGTGATAGCTTCTAAGTTTTTCTAATATAAAATTAAAGTTTATATTTGACTTCATAATCAGTGTTTTACCAGATTACGAGAAAAATGAAACTGTTCATATTGAATAAAGCCCAAATGAATTGTTTACTAATTATCCATTGTAGTAGCGTACAAAGCAGCTCAAATTCCTAAACATATGACAGATACCTGTTGATTATATTGTTAAGCAAATAAATTTCTAGTATGTTTTGCTCAAGCCAATAGTCTACAGTAATTTTTATCACAGTTCTGCTTATGCTCTTTCAGAAGTTATTTCTTTATTGTATGGTACCACACAAATCAATAAGCAACTGAATTAGAGCTTTATGTAATGTTAATGACTGTGTTAATACTCAATGTTTTTTTCAACTGTGAAAAAGCAACAGGAGACCTCATGCCTCATTTGTGTTCCATTTGAAGCAAAGACAATAGCCAAATATTTTTAGCAGGAAAAAACTAAATTTGCATAATGAAATATAATCATTTTATATATTTCTCATTTCTATTTTAAGTTAAGGAAATGTACATTTGAATTCACAGTAACTGTTCCCAAGGCACAATAAGTTAATAAGGTCAATTTTCTTTTTCCTTTTTGCAAAGGCTTCATTAAAAGAATGGGGGAAGAGAAAAAAAGCTGTTCAGATAAAGTGGAATAGCTAAAAGCACAACTAAGCATTATTCTCAGTGGGCATAAATAGCACAGTTTTCACTAGAACACAAAAGAGAATATAATAGGATAATTTACATTAACATACTTGATATCAAATATACCCCCTCTGAGGATTTTACCACACCTATTCTGTTTTTGTACCACTATCTTTTGCTATGCCCCCAAAACTATTACTTGCATGTGGTCCAAGAAGGACAAATCTGCTACTTTGGGTCAATGCATAGCTTCAGTGTAGCACATTGAACCTCTGTGACCCAAGGCTGTAATGGGTATATGCAAAGCAATAAAGTATTTCTCTTGTTAAAACTACTTCCTTCCATTTCATAAAACATCTATTTCCTGGAAATATAATCCAACTTGAAACAACTGTTTAACAATTTGGGTTGTGAGATTATTTCATCAATATAAAACAGTCAAATCAGTGGGATTTTTTGGTTGTTGTTTTGTTTTGTTTTTGCAGAGAAGAGAACAAAAGGAGAAAGAGAAGGAGAGAAACATCAATGTGAAGGAAAAACATCAATCAGTTGCCTCTCTCATATGTGCCCTGACCAGGAATTGAATGCTCAACCCAGGTATGAGTCCTGACTGGGAATCCAACCAGCAACCTTTTGCTTTGCAGGATGTCCAACCAACTGAGCCCCCATGGTCAAGACTGAAATCACTTTTTAGACTAAAAAATTTTTAAAAACAGACAAAGAAAAGTGTAGCTAACTGGTCATTTTCTCCCTGATTCCATGCTTTTTGTTTCCATCCTAGGTAACTTATCTTTTGTTAATTCACTGTCCAATGAGACACTTCCAAGGGCCCAGAGCATTCTACTGGAACACTTTTTGTGCATGTTAATGGGATATTTTGTATTCATAAGCCAA
Source organism: Tonatia bakeri (assembly GCA_004024845.1). Taxonomy (NCBI): domain Eukaryota; kingdom Metazoa; phylum Chordata; class Mammalia; order Chiroptera; family Phyllostomidae; genus Tonatia; species Tonatia bakeri. Next base: position 11,235 of record PVIA01016155.1, on the reverse strand, counting down.
CAATGTTGAGAATTGAAATAATTCTACCAGTGTTCACTCTGCCAAAGTAATCTCATTTAGGAGAATACCCTCCTGAAGAAACGACTTAAATAATAGACAGAAGATGATATGGAATTAAGAAAACCAAAAACACAAAGCCCCAGGGTAGAAAATAGTCATTTAAACCTGTTGGTTATAAATTTCTAAAGTAGTGAGCTACTTTTCATGGGCAGGGTCTCTTCTCTCTTCTCTTCTCTTCTCTTCTCTTACACTGAAACTTCCCCCATTTTTCCTCCTCCTCCTCCCTCCCCTTCTTCTCCTTCTCCTCCTCCTTTACTTCTCTGTTTCTCCCCATATCCTCTATCTGCAGGAAAATAAAGTCAGCATATTGAATTGCTGAACAGATCTGGCCCCAGGCATAACTGTAAAACAAGTGAAGGCTGTTTGTCCTTTGTACTGATATCTTCAGTTCTACTGTGCTATCTGTCCATACTAGCACCCATCATCCCCACTGTACCCTGGACTTAATCCTGCCATGTTACTCATTGTTGTTGAAACTATTGTTCTACCACCCACTATTTCCTTAGGACTTCCTTCCTTCATTTTAGGACCTCCCTCATTTATGGTATTAATGCATGTAAAGATATTATACAGCCATCCTACTAGTGGCACATTCAGTTTCAGATGATCTATTAAAGATCATAAATCAAATGAATAAATGTCTACAGCTGGACTGAAACAAACAATAATGCAGACTGGGAAAGAAAAGTGTAGCCAAATTTCTTAAGTTCTTTAATATGTACACTCTGTGTATCCTGTCTCTCAATCACAGGATGCACAAAAATTATGTACCCAAAACTTAATCCCTTATAGTAAAGTCACCTGTGGAGAGGAAATTTATGTGAGAAGATCATTCCTTTTTGTGAACATAAAGCACATAAAGGAGGAAAGGACATTTATGCAAAGGCATTTTGACCTGGAGACAGATGCTAATAAGTGGTGTAAAGAATATTCCTTTCTGAAAATAAATGTCCAGGTAAATTATTTGGGGTACTTTTGTGAGAGAAAAACTCTACTTTTAAAATAAATAAAAGCAGAGAGAAAGGCTTTATGATCTTTTGTGACCTTAACAGGATATGCTAAATGACACAAAAAATCCTGGACAAAATCAGCAAATATGATTTTTTTGAAATCTGGATTCTTACTTAATTTGCTTATCTGCCTGCAAGGCTCTGAATAGGCCTTTTCAATTTAATGATATTCTAGATCCTGGTGACTGAAGAAATACCTAAATTGTGTAGTGCTGGAGATGAAATGCACATTAAAACTGAGAAAAACAGCCCCAGATGCATAATAAACAATGGCTGAAGCTATATTCTAGCATGAGCGGTGTGTGGTCTGCCAAATAGTTTCATACACACACATACAGCATAGCTATTCACGATAAAATATCCAGGAAATATGTAAATGTATGTAAAATTATTTTCCCATAAAAACAAACATGTGTATTTCATCATTAAATGTTTATATTAATTATAATTCTTCAAAAACTTAACTCCAGGAGACTAAACTTTTTCTGTAAAGGACCAGAAAATAAATATTTGAGGCCTCATAGGAAATATGGTTTCTTTTGTAAGTAGTCAGCTCTGCTATTACACTGTGAAACCTGCCGTAGACAATACCAAAATAAATAGTTATGGCTGTTTTCCAATAAAACTTAATCGACAGGAGTTCCGGCCAAGATGGAGTCATAGGTAGAAACCCTCCGCTTCCTTGCACAACCAAAAGGAGGATAATAATCAATCTAAAACCAATAAACAACCAAAAGTGCCAGAAAATCAAACTTCATGGAACTCTGACAACCAAGGAATTAAAGAAATAGTCAACCAGCGGAAACAGACCAGTAAGACAGTGAATGGAGACAACTCACAGTGAGGCGCTGGACTTCGTGGACAGAGCTGGCTGAACAGGAATGGAAGAGCTGACTATGGACTACTGTGAGGGTTGCTGTGGTGGTAGAAACTCCCAGTCTCACACTGGAAGAGAGTTCGTAGGAAAGTGCGCTAGAGACCAGCAGGTGGGATGCATTGTTCCCTCTCTGGCCCCTCCCCCACAGGCAGCGCTGCAGCGCAGCAAGGAGGGTTGCCCTGCCCAGGTGAAAATCTAAGGTCTCGCCCCCTTACAACTTAACAGGTGCACTGAAACAGAGAAATATATCCCTAATGAAAGAACAGAGCAAAACTCCAGAAAGAGAGCTAAGTGATGAGGAGATAGTCAACCTCTCTGATGGAGAATTTAAAGCCCTGGTAATCAAAATGCTCACAGATCTGATTGAGCTGGGTCGAAAAATGAAAAAACAAATGAAGGCTACCCAAAATGAAATAAAGCAAAATATTCAGGGAACCCACAGTGACAGGAAGGAAATCAGGACTCAAATCAACAATTTGGAACAAAAGGAAGAAATAAACATCCAACCGGATCAGAATGAACAAACAAGAATTAAAAAAAAAATTAAGAGAGGCTTAGGAACATTTGGGACAACTTTAAATGTTCCAACATCTGAATCATAGGGGTTCCAGAAGGAGAAGAGCAACAGCAAGAAATTGAAAACATGTTTGAACAAATAATGAAGGAAAATTTCCCCAATCCGGAGAAGGAAATACACTTCTGGGAAGCTCAGAGAGTCCCAACAAAGTTGGATCCAAGGAGGAACACACCAAGGCACATCACAGTTACATTACCCAAGATTAAAGATGAGGAGAGCATCTTAAAAGCAGCAAGAGGAAAGGAGAGAGTTACCTACAAAGGAGTTCCCATAAGGCTACCACCCGATTTCTCGAAAGAAACCTTACAGGCAAGAAGGGGATGAAAAAAAGTATTCAAAGTAATGAAAGGGAAGGACCTACATCCAACATTACTCTATCCAGCAAAGCTTTCATTTAGAATGGAAGGGCAGATAAAGTGCTTCCCAGATAAGGTCAAGTTCAAGAAGTTCATCATCACCAAGCCCTTACTTTATAAAATGTTAAAGGGATGTATCTAAAAAATTGAAGAAGATCAAAAATATGAACAGTAAAATGACAACAAACTCACAACTATCAACAAGTGAACCTAAAAATAAAAGAGAAACAATGAAAACAAAAACTAAGCAAACAACCAGAACAGGAACAGAACCAGAGAAATGGACATCACATGGAGGGAGTCCAGTGGGGAGGGGGAGGGGAGGAGTAGGGGGGAAAGGTACAGGGAAAAAGAAGCATAATTGTTAGGCATAAAATAGATTTGGAGAGGCCAAAAATGGTATAGGAAACAGAGAATTCAAAGAACTCATATGTACAACCCATGGACATGAACTAAGGGGTGGAATGCTTGAGGGTTGGGGGTGCAGGGTGGAGGGGGGATAAAGGGGGGAAAATTGGAACACTTGTAATAGCATAATCAATAAAATATACTTAGAAAAAACTTAATCAACAAACACAGGTGGTGCGTTTCATTTGAGCCACAGACCACAGTTTGCTAATACCTGCCCTAGATTGTATTTCCACATAAAATTCTTTTTTTTTTTAAATACAGATTTTTCTTTTGGAACTCTGGTTGCTGCAGTAGGATTCTTATTTTAACTTTCAAACCAACTTCAATAAAGAGTTTAGAACTTGCTCCCTTAATAATCAAGAGAAATTATCCCTTTTATTATTTTTCCTTTTGTTTAGCCTCTCTAGCAACATTAGAAAGTCCACTATCTGTTATGATCTTTCTACTAAGTTCAGGGAATTTTCATTCTCTACACTTATTCAAAAAGTGAATAGCTAAAAGGGTTCTTAAGAGACCCTTTATACAAAGGTATAAGAGCACTCCTTTATACAAACACCTGAAGGATCCAATATGATTATATAAATAAGTGTCTGGTTACCTGCGGCAAGTTATTTCTGTGCTACAGACTCTCCTGTTTGCCACAGGTGTTCATCTGTGCTTCATCCCAGGTAGTACATAGAGTGCACTTATGAGGCAGGAAATTTAGAATATGTAACAAAGGTCTCAGGCTCTACTCCTCTCCTTTCCCACGCCTGCTGGAATATTACAAACACCACCTGTTCCCCAGCTTACCCCCTCTCAATTTCCTGTAAAGACAAACAAAAATCAGTCTCAACCAGACTCCACAGCCATATTGACCCAAAAGTGACCAACAGGACCATAATATCATTATAATAAATTTGCATTGCTGTTTTAGAGCCAGTCTACCCCCTGAATTGCCAAGAAAGTTCTGGGAGGACCAAAACAAAAATCGCTATCTGGAAAGAAGGGACAAGGATGTGCGGCACCAGCAGTCACCCCACCAGTATCAGAATCCAAGGACCACCCTATCTCACCTCTTGCCCACATTTAATATAAACATTCTACCCAGACCCCATTAGGGCATTTATTATCTGAGTTCATTGCTCTCACTTCTTGAAAGCATACTTTTGCTTTCATTAAGTTACTATGTTTTCCTAAATCTCTCCATCTTGTCCTCAAATTCTTTCTGGTTTGTTGACAAGGACCTGGACCCTGTTATTGGCTTAAGGCCTTCGTTTGCCTCCTTGGGTGGCCCCCACTCTGGCACCATTTGTATACTGTCTTTAGAAGATAGGAAAGATCCCTTCATGCGGAAGTCCTTGCTTGTACCTTTCTTGTATCTTGCAAATTAATTTATTAGAATAATGCTAGTGTAACTGAATATCCCCTTACATATCTGTCCCATAAAAGGACTATAATAGTGTGTGCTTCTGCATCTTTGAGTTAGGCAACTGTTTTAATATTTTCTTCTCCAGTACATATATCATTAAAACAATCCTTTTGCATGATACGTTTATAGTCAACATTTGCTTGATTTATGCATATATTTACTCATATATCAGCTACTTTAACTCAAAAATTGTATATTTCTGATATTTGCACATATTTAGTAATGAACATACTATACTGGCACATTAGTATAGTAAAAAAAATAGAAATATATGTGTGGATTGTGATGAACACTCAGAGATGCACCACTGATAACAGCACAGAAATTGTGCAATTACTTCAGAGCTGTTAGGTAGTTGATATTTATTTGTTTGTTTGTTTATTTCAACCTCCCTCTTCTATTTGTTATAATACTAAGCAAAAATCATTGAGGAGCAGATTAAAATCTATATTACAACTGACCTATGGAAGACATGTACTCCTTTTTTGCCTCGTGTTAGTAAAATAGCCATATAATCTGTTTGTTGTACAAGTCATATCACTTAAAGCACAAATATAAATGAAAAATTTATACTATAAAATATATTTTATAAAATTAGATAAATCATATAATATAAAATATAATTATAAAATTATATAATATATACCTGATATAATATAAAGTATATAATGTAAAATATACTAATATAAAGTTTATGCTTCTCACTTACCCTTTAGACCAGCTCCATAGAGCTAAATTTTCCTTGCCTAAGATGAAATTTCAAGCATATGCCATAAACTGTATGATTGCTGTTGTTTAATAAAAAGATATTTGGCCACATTTCACCATAAGAACAATATCATTTTTGCAATTAAAATGTCTAGTTCTTTTGTAACTATCAAAATGCTACACTTATACTTGATTAGAAGCTGGTTTTCTTACCTGGTCCAATCCTGCAGTATTTGAGGTATTATCTGGTTCTTTGTCTTTGTCATCTTTACTCCGTCTTCTATTTCTCTTCCTTTTTCTCTTTTACCCCAAATAGGTAGCTTACAGGATCAAGAAACGATTTGTTGAATGGCTAATATATTTCCTTGACAGGTCCCTCTGAGTAAGGCAGATGCTTAATGCCAATTTTTTTATTTCACAGGATGTTTCTTTTGTGTTTGTGACACTTATTGAGAAATACTCCAACTGAAGCCATTCAAGTTTTATCACTTGAACTTTGAAAATTTCTCTACTGTGGCTAGGAGCTTAGGATACTTCCCTGCATTCCTATTCATGAGCTAGATTCATAGTCTATAACCATTCATGCAATTATTTTAAGAAGGATCCAAGATAAACTGAGGCAGTCTTCTCCACACAAAATCCAGAGTTACTAAAGTTTAAGCTGCTTCTTCAGTTTTTATTATTTTTCCTTTCCCCTATTGATAGGTGAGAATTTTGACCTTTGTGTCCTCCCTATTTGGAAGAATTTTTTTTCACATGCAAGTCTGCCACTCGCATCTCTACTGTTCAGATTCTAGGAGGCACAGTTTGAGTTTTCAAAATGGTGTAGTTAGCATTGTGCCACATTTACCACAAGCTTTTTTGTTTGTTTTTAAATAAATGAATTGTTTTGGACTCTTCATTCAAAACATTTTTAAAGTTTCTCCATAGAAGTATACCATCCAAAAGGTGTTTATCTTTTCTAAATTTTATATTTAATATGTGTAGTCCCATAAATGAGGTATTACAAATATTTTTTTAAATTTCATATAAGTGCAGCAATAAAATTTGTACCTTTCTTTCTATAATTTCATTTCTTCCCTCTTAATGTTATATTTTAAAATATTAGTATTAATAGCACATTTACAATCCAGGGTTTATATAACATTGCATCACTGATTCATGAAACATGAGTATTCATTCATTTTAACATCGAGTTAAACTCCATTGAAACATATATAATTTATTGTTTGCCTCTATGTAGGCAATGTTTTTTCCTAATTTTTCATAATTACAAGCAACATTTCATTCAATAATAATGCAAATGTTTCCCCAGTTATGTTCCTTGTTTTTATAAAGTATATTCTAGTACGATGGAGAGGGAATCATAAGGCATGAAATCCTTAATTTTTGTAAAACTTGTCAAATTACAAACAAAAGTAAAAAAGTAAAACAAAAATTAAAAAAAAGAAAAGTGAAAAACATTTTATTTATTTCTAGAGAAGGGGAAGAACAAAGAGGGAGAAACATCAATATTGTGGTTGGGTCTATCCTCACAGTCAACCACCTTGAGAGTCAATTCCACTCATGGAGGGGCCAACAGCAATCAAGACTCAACTCCAACAGAAGGGCTCACATAACACACACAAGGGACATTCCTGGAGTACTTTGTTCAGGTGATAAAGGAGACTGTGGTACTGAGCCCTACAACATACCTATTACATAAGGCCATCAGAATTGGAGGCAAAGTAGATCTACCAAATACACTGAGACAAATAAAAAAGAGGCAGACAAAATGGACAAACAAAGAAACATGCCCCAAATGAGAAATATACAGAAAAAGAATTAAAGGAAATGGAGGCAAGCAATCTTTCAGATACAGAGTTCAAAACAGTGATTATAAGAATGGTTAAGGAACTTCAGGGAAGAATGGTTGAACTCAGTGATCACTTAAAGAGATAGTAAGCATAAAATAGGACATTGAGATGATAAAAAAAGAGCCACACAGAAATGAAGAATTCAATATATGAAATGAAGAATACACTAGAAGGAATCAATGATAGGTTACATGAAGCAGAGGTTCAAATCAGTAATTTGAAAGACAAAGTCTCATAAAACTTCCAATAAGAGCAGAGAAAAAACACATGAATTAAGAAAATGATAGTATAAGGGACATCGGTGGTCATCAGTGAAAACATAAAGCATGAAAACATTGGCATCATATGAGTACTAGAAAGAGAAAAGATAGAGCAAGGGACTGAGTGCCTATTTAAAGAAAGAATGACTAAAAACTTCCATAATCTGCCCTGGCTGGCGTAGCGCAGTGGATTGAGCGCGGGCTGCGAACCCAAGTGTCGCAGGTTCGATTCCCAGTCAGGGCACATGCCTGGGTTGCAGGCCACGGCCCCCAGCAACCGCACATTGATGTTTCTCTCTCTCTCTCCCTCCCTCCTTCCCTTCCCTCTCTAAAAATAAAATAAATAAAAAAAATCTTAAAAAAAAAAAACTTCCATAATCTGATAAAGGAAAAAAACAGAAGTCCAGAAAACACAGAGTCCCAAATAAGATGCACTAAAAGAGGTCTGCTCCAAGACACATCATAATTAACATGGCAAAATTTAAAGACAAAGAGAATCTTAAAAGCAGCACAAAGAAAATAGTTACCTACAAGGGAGCTATATAAGACTGTCAGCTGATTTCTCAACAAAAACATTTCAGACCAGAAAGGACTGGCACAAAATATTCAAACTGATGACATGCAAGAACCTTCAATCAATACTACTCTACCCAGTAAGGATATCATTTAAAATTTTAGGAGAAACAAAGAGTTCCCAGACAACAAAAAGCTAAAGGAGTTCATTACCTCAAACTTGTATTATAAGAAATTTTAAAGGGTATTCTTTTTTTTTTTTTAACGATTTTATTTATTTATTTCTAGAGAGGGAAGGGAGGGAGAAAGAGAGAGAGAGAAACATCAATGTGCGGTTGCTGGGGGCTGTGGCCTGCAACCCAGGCATGTGCCCTGACTGGGAATCGAACCTGCGACACTTTGGTTCGCAGCCCGCGCTCAATCCACTGAGCTACGCCAGCCAGGGCTTAAAGGGTATTCTTTAAGCATAAAAAAGCATAGTTATAAAAAATAAGATGGTAATAAATACAAAAATACATACCATTCAACAATTACTTTAAAAGCAAATGGTTTAAATGCTTCAATCAAAAGACATACAATAGTTGCATGAATAAGAAAACAAGACCCATATATATGCTGTCTACAAGAGACGCACCTCAGAACTGAAAACAAACACAGACTGAAAGTAAAGGGATGGAAAATGATATTTCATGCAAATAAAAGGGGAAAAAGTTGGAGTAGCAACACATATCAGACAAAATAGACTTTAAAACCAAGGCTATAGTAAGAGACACAGAAGGACACTACATAATGATAAAGGAATCAATCCAACAAGAGCATATAACCCACGTAAACATTTATTCACCCAACATAAGAGCACCTAAATATAAAATAATATTGCATATAAACTATAATTGAAAGAAAAATAAAAATTAAAAACAAACTAATTTTGTTTCCATTAATGGAGTACCAGCAGTTACAGATAGATTTTGCTGCTTCTTCAGTGATTTCTCTTAATGCATGAGTACTCAAGTTAATTGTTGACTTCATTTACATTTTTAGTATTTATCAAAATAAATGCTAACTACATGTCTCAACAATTCAATAAATAATGCACATGATGAATAAAATGGTTTTTTGTGTGTAGATTTTATTTAAAAATTAAATAAAATTAATAATCACATACAAATCTCTAAATTAGCCTGTGATAAAATTTGAACTCCTTAATATGGGTATAGCAGAGATATCTTGAAGAAGCACTGATTTTTAACTATACCTGAGAAAAAAATGTAATATATAAAGCAAATTCAGCACACATTTGTGTTGAAATGACACAATCTTTTATAATTAATGTACTAGAAATCTTTAGTATTTCATGTCATATTTGTTATTTTCACAATCTAAAAGAAAGGATTATATACTTCCAGTAACTCCTTTCAAAAGTATTAACATCTTTTTTAAAATAAAGGGCAAGATAAGAAAAATATTAATTTGATATCAAACAGTGAAGCACAAAAGCAGAAACACCTTAATGGATGAACGTTTCTGAGCATTAAGATAACATTATGTGAACTTTTCTAAACTTGGCAAATCTCACTGGTACTATGACTACCTGGTGTAACTGCTTATCTAGGAAGAGAATTTGTTTTGAAACTTTTCTAAAGCATAACACTGTTCATAGTACCACCTTTAAAAAAATACTTCATGAGCCACAAATTACAAGCAAAATAAAATCCACAACCTCATAGCCAGTATTTAAGATATTCTGCCATCTGGCTTCCAATTGTCCTTCCAAAATTATCTCCTACTGTTTTCTCTCACACAATCTATGTTCCAGCCAAAATAAATTACCTCGTTTTCCCTGAACATATACTGAATCTCTGCACCTTTGTGGCTTTGCCTCAACTCTTCCAGTGATGCCATCTCATCAACTCCAAATCTAAACCATCTGTCAACGTGTAGCTCAGACGTCAAATCAACCATGAAATCATACCAGATTGCTGTATGTGAGAGTAATTTTTCCTTCCTTTAAAGTTCCATCATACCAGTGACTCTTTCATTTTGCCTTTCACCACATACTAGTATACATTTAAAATATTTATGAGGGACTTAGAATTTAAGTATTCTTGAAGCACAATCCTCTCTTGATATATCATTTTTTCCTTCCCCCTTTATACTGCCTTACTGACTGAGTATAACTGCCTTGCCAATAGAGGAAAAGGTAACATTTATGGGAACACTCAAAGGGAAACATTACTCACTGATTTCATTTTAATAAGTGTCAGTGTTTCTTTGCTGAATATATAACTATCATTTTTACATATCCAGAAATCTTTATGTATCAGTCTCAGAGTAGTTACACCATTATGAGCTACGACTTAATTGCCGAAACAGTAGCACAGTTCAATTCTTTGTTCTTATTTTTGTAAAGAACATTTAAAAGGATACCATTATAATTATCTAAGTAATGGTAGTATTATACTTAGATTATTTATATGACTTGGTAAGTATGACATTTTAATCACTGAGGTAATATGAAGTAAAAAAAACCCTCTATTGTTTAAGTTGTACTTTTTTTTCCAATGGAAGAAGGCTCAGTACATATATGAGGAACACAGTATTTTTTAAAAAGTAGTGATTCACTCACTTTTTCTACCCCTTCCACCCAATTTGCTTGACAAATATCTCTTTTGAAAGTGTGCATTTTTTCCTATACAATTATTTGCTCATTAACCAAAATGAATACAAAATGAATGGAGAAAATAAAGAGCAAAACAAGCATAATAAAATTTTGGAAACTGAGATTGCATGAAACCTATCTAACACAAATAAAGTTAAGGAAAAGGTACATAAAATGATTAACAAAAGGAGTTAGCCCAGAAATAAACTTGAATATATATGCACCTTTAAGATATATATGTAAAACTCTCAGTTTTAATGAGTTTAAATTATTTATTGAATAGTGTTGGAAAAAATACTGTACATGCTTAACATAGATACATACATACATATATATTTAATATATTTTATTGATTATGCTACCACAGTTGTCCCATTTCCCCCTTTCACTCCCCTCCACCCTGCACATGCCATTCCACCCACATTCTCCCCCTTTAGATCATGTCCATGGGTCATACTTATAAGTTCTTCAGCTTCTACATTTCCTATACTATTCTTACCCTCCCGCTGTCTATTTTCTACCTACCATTTATGCTAC
>PVIA01016154.1:0-20013 GCA_004024845.1 Tonatia bakeri | reverse complement strand
AAGGAAGGAAACTCAGTCACCAACTTACACCATACACAAAAATAAATTTAAGGTGGATAAAAGACTTAAATATAAATTGTGACACCACAAAAGTCCTAGAGGAGAACATAGGCATGAAAATCTCAGACATTCCATGCAGTAATATTTTCACCGGTATGTCCCCTAGAGCAAAGGACATAAAGAAAAGAATAAAGAAATGGGATCTGATCAAAATAAAAAGCTTCTGCACAGGTAAAGAAAATGGCATTAAGCATTATGCTGTGACTTAAGCCAGACAGCAAAAAACAAATATATGATATCACCTTTAAATGGCACCTAGTCCACAAAACAAACAAGCAAAATATAACCAGGGATATTGAAATTAAGAGCAATCTGACAGTAACCAGAGGGGAGGTGGGGAGAATAATGGAGGGAAAAGGGGAAAGTATTTTCAGGAAAAAACTATAAAGGACACATGGACAAAATGAAGGGGTGTGGTTATAATCAGGGAAGGGAGGTGGGGATGGTTGCAGTTGCGGGGGAGTGGTGGGGAGAAAATGAACACGGCTGTACTTGAACAACAATAAAATAAAAATAATAACAAAAAAGAAAACAGCATTAAAATGAAAAGAGAATCAACTGTATTGGAAAACATTTTTGCCAATGATACTTCCGTCTCAGTTTTAAAAGGGGTATAGAAGCTTGCAACATAAAAGGCACCCAAAAGTTCTTGTCCTTGGTTTTAAAACCTACGTTCTTTTTTTCCCCTTATTTCATTATCTCCTACCTGATAAGATATGAGAAGCTTCATTCTTATGGTTACTAGAGTCGCAATGTTCCCTAAAGCTATAATCTAAGATGCTTAGGATACAGCCACAGGTATCCATGGGGTCTTTTCCCTGTATCCCACATAACATGCCAAGTCTCCAGTGAGATCTTCTTAACTTCTTCATTGGCACAATTTTGAGCTATACTATACAAAGCTTGGGCTATTAGATGCCCGAGTCCCCTTTCCTTAGTCCGTATCCAACCAATCACAGACATGGCTGCTGTTCCACAACTTCCCATCCTTCCCCTGTCAGGTCAACCATAACATACTAACCCATCTGACAAATATCTCCTTTGTTCAGGAGCCTGCCACCTTATCACTTCTACCAGATGTGTATACCTCAGATATCAGTGCCAGCCCCAAATGAGCACAATTTACTACATCCTCCTTGGAAACTGTGATTTGGACAACTTTTCAGGTGATGGTAAATAATATTGATTCTTTTCAGGATCATGCCACTTGAGGTTCCAGAACACTTTGGGTAAAAGCCATTTTGGTTATGGCACAGTTCTCAACTGTTTTTTTTTTTTTTTCCTGGAACAGAGGCATAACTTCCAACCAGTGTCCCAATAACATTTATCACCTCTACCAAGCACATTTATAGCTATTTCAGTGTAATGGCTTGTTAAACTGGCACAATAATGATTTTTGAACACAGATTGTGTTTATAAGAAATGTGAAATTATCTGCATTTATAAAATGTGATTATCTTTAGATTGCTCATTTTAGAGAAAAACATTTTGTTCTTAGCACAGTGAGAGATTACTCTATAACTCCTACTGTTTCTAATGGTTAATGATGTAAACCAACAATGCCTCAGCATGCTATTCATTTTAAGATGGATAGCACAACTGGAAAATTACTTCCAAGTTAATAAAACATATGAAATATTAGTTTCTGCAACTATTATAAAATCAAAAACAAAAAATGAATGCAGTTAGATTAACAGGGACTGACTACACACATTTTTCTCATGTTGATACAGTGTGCATACTAAGAAAGAGTAACATCACTGCCACAACCATCAAGATGAGAGATTAGTACTTCAAAAGCATATAATTGCATAACTTAACACAAAGCCTGATAACATTGTACAAATGGAACTGAAGAAATATTTCAAGACTAAAAAACATACAAAAATGTATATGTGCTCACATGTGTGTGTGTAAAACAGCTATCCAATACATTAACAGTTATGGACATTCATGGATAATATATAATTTTAAACAATAACTTAGCACATTAGGCTTCAGTTTTTAAAAGACAACTTGTTTATGGAATTATTATACTTTGAAAGCAAAACTACTGTTCTATGTAGTTCAGATTTAAATTTAAAGAAAGGCATGTATTTTAGTCTTTGGAATATGCTTCATAATATCTTTCTTTTAATATCATCAAATTATACTCTAAAGCAGAGGTCTACAAACCACAGCCTGCAGGCTAAATCCAGCATACCACCTGCTTTTTTCAATAAAGTTTTAGTAGAATACAACTATGCCCATCTGTTTATGTAACATCTATGTATGTTTGCTTTTTCATGTTACAATGGCAGAGTTAAGTACTTGTGACAAAGTCCATATGGCCCAATGTGCCTAAAATATTTACTACTTGGCCTCTTACAAAACAAGTCTGATGGTTGGCCCCTACTCTAGAACTGCGTTGTCTAATCATTTTCTAATACAGTAGCCATTAGCCACACACAACAATTGAAATTTAATTAAAATGAAATAGAATTTAAAAAAAAGTTTCCTAATCACATTGTCCACATTTTGATCACTCAATAGCCACATGTGGCTAATAGCTATTGTACTGGACAGTGCAGATGATAGAACATTGTATAAAGTTTTATTGAAAAGTAAGGTTTGGTATTCAAAATCAGGTCCATATATCAGCAGCATGGTCATTACTGAGGAGCTTGTTAGAAATACAGAATGTTGGCCCCCTACTTAATTAGAATCTATACTTTAACTAGATCTCCAGGTACATACTAATAATTGAAAATATGGCTCTACAGCTGTGATGAAGAGGGTAAAATGATGGGGAACAAATGCCACAGTAATGTGTCATTGCCCAGGGAGAGTAAAATACAGAAAAGTCCCCTTCTTGACGGAGAATCTGCTACCTGACAAACTGTCCTTTCCTGGGCAACTCCTGTGTGCAGGTCCCAGAAACTGGAACTGAACGCCACACATGAGGTCAACATCCAGGCCAGTGATGTCCATAAAGGCAAAGTCCCTTAAATTTTGTATTGCTGTTGTTGTTATTGTTATTAATATTAAAGCTTCTGGTGATGTCATGATATGAAGACAGCTACACGACATGAAAGCCTTGGAAAAAAGAGAGGCTGTTGTAGACAACCTTGTACTGTGGAACTGAGTGAGGATGGATAAAGCCAAGACTGAGAATCATCACTTTAATGTGACTTTGCTTTAATCCAATATATGTTGAAATTAAATTGTAATTTTTCAAAGGCCACATTATTTCTTATATTGGGTGGCAACATACCTTGCTCCTCCAAGTTAATCTGTAGGAAAACAAAGCATATTCTCTTTAAACAGCTCCATGAAAAGCAGAGAGTTTTGATGGGCATGATTCAATATCCTTTATCAATTTATAAAAGAGGTTCAAGAAATAAGTACCAAACAATCTTTAAAAAAATAACTTTGAAGATGTAAGAATAAAAATCTTCTTTCTGCAGATAGATCAGGATTGCAATGAGGTAGGTGGGAGCGGAGGTCAGTTCTTCTTGTGCCCTGATGGAATAACTAGTTGATCTTCTGAGGAACAGAGTAAACAGCCAATGGAATCCCAGCTTACATGCTGTTTGGAGGCCAAATAGTGTAGAGGACATTGAAAAACAGATGGTGAGGAGATTGCACTGGGATGGTAAGGTCCCTGAGATCTGCAGAGGGACTTAAGCCGGTGTGGCCCCCAGCCTGGCACCTGCAGCAGGATATGGGAGGAGAGTTAGATCACTTGCTCCCTCCCCTACCAGGGCAGGGAGAGCAGCCCAGTTCCAGGAGGGACATGGATGCTGGAAGTTACTGGGGGGAATAGAGACAAAGTAGGAGACACACAGAGTCAATATACATCCCCTGGGACTGTGGATGCCAGCTAGGTCATTACCAGAGAAATTGGGCTGCCTGACAACACCTAGAGAAGGGAGAAGAGTTGGGCCATGTTAGACCCTGACCTGGATACTCTCCAGAATGGTTAGAAAGTTAGGCTGTGTGAAAAGCCCTGCGCTTGGTAAGAATAGTGGGCAGCTGCTTTGTAAGGAACTCATGAGCACTGGGTAGCTCGCCCTGAGGGTGATGTGAGCTGTGCATCCGGGTCTGACCCACACTGGGTGCCCAGAGACAGAGTGGCTGATTTGAGCCTGCTAGCTCATGGAGGACCTGGGCTGGACACTGTGAATATTGCGGCACAGACTTGGTCCCCATCCTCCCAAAACCATAGGAAGAAAGAAAAGTGAAGCCCAGCTCCCCTCTTCCTGTGGAATACAGGAAGACCAGCAGAATTGGCTCAATGGCTTTAAAGTCAGCAAGAGGCTTATTTTTTATTTTTCCTCTCTTTTTTTTTTCTTCTCCCAAGCAAGACAATAAGCTTGGACTTTCAAAAGGTCCAGAGACAGATCCAAAGGGAGAGCACAAGGCTAAGCCCCAAAATTGAGAAACAGACAAATATCACTTTGCTATCCCATAGAGCTAGCATTTTATTATTTATGTGTATTATTATTTTTCATTATTTTCACTTCTTTTATTTTATTAGTATTTTTT
Source organism: Tonatia bakeri (assembly GCA_004024845.1). Classification (NCBI taxonomy): domain Eukaryota; kingdom Metazoa; phylum Chordata; class Mammalia; order Chiroptera; family Phyllostomidae; genus Tonatia; species Tonatia bakeri. Next base: position 15,426 of record PVIA01016154.1, on the reverse strand, counting down.
ATTTCTCTTCCTTATGTTTAGTTTTCTTTGTTTTATTTCTCTGTTTAATTGCATTGTTTGCCTACCTACTGCCTCTGATAACATACAAGAACAAATGGTGAAACCTGAAAAGACACCGGTGTTCAGGCTGCCTGTCACTACAAAACCCAAAAAGCAATGACAGCAATTGAATCTTTCTGGGCACTTTATTCAGATGGTGAGCAATCTGAAAAAAATGGTGGGTTCACACCCTAACAGAACCATCTTCCCTATTCTTTTCAGGACTGAATTTTTAGAATAGGGAATAAACAAGGTGCAGTGAGGGGTTTTGAAATTCACGGAGAATTAGGTGAAAGAGACTGCAGCATTCTTGTACTGGCAGCTAGGTATTCCCAGGGATGGGGAGATCCTCTGTCTCTCTCTTGGACACAATGGTTCAGATGCCTCCACTTTTACCCAGGTGGTAATCTTTAGCAGGGCCCCAAGAGATTGGCTGTTTTCCCAGGAGCAAAGATGGACCTTATCTGTAGGATCTAAAACAAAGGCTTTAACATGTACATTACTTATTAGACTTATAACTATTTAACTTAACTAAAATTTTCCAACTCTTGAGTCTCCTATTAGTGGGAATGCAAATATCAGTATACCCACTGGAGAGGTGAACCCACCAACAAAGGAACCACCAAAAGGTAAAAACACAAATAAAACAAGAGAGATACCCCCAAAACAGAAGAAAGTTCAAAACTAGAGCACCCAAACAAGGGGATCAAAGAGACCACACCACAGAACCCCACAGAACTCCCACCATAGAAGTTCACCCTAAAAAGACACCTAGCAAAGTGAAACATCAAGAAGATCAAAGACAAACAAAAAGAGCCACCTAAAATGGGGAGACAAAAAAAAAAGAATATGCAATCAAAAGACACGGAAGACTCCCCACTAAAAGAGCTAAATGAAAGGAGGTAAGCAAACTATCAGATATAGAATTCAAAATAATGTTTATATGGATGTCCAAGGAACTCACAGACAAGAAAAAGGAACTGAGTAGGAAAAAGGAAATAGAAATTATAAAGAAAAACCAGGAAGAAATGACCAATAAAATCTTGGAAATTAAAATCACATTAGAATGACAAACAAGCAGGCTGGATGAAGCAGATCAAATCAATGAGCTGGAGGACAAGGTAGAAAAAAAGACCCAGAAAGAGCAAGAAAAGAAAAAGAGACTTAGAAAGAATGAAGAGATGGTAAGGGAACTGGGAGACATCATGAAATGAAATAATATTCATATAATGGGGATACCAGAAGGAAAAGAAGAAGAACAAGGGATAGAAATTCTGTTTAAAAAAGTAATGATGGAAAACTTCTCTAATTTGATGAGAGAAAAAGTCACACAAATCAAGGAAACATAGGGAGTCACAATCAAGAGGAACCCAAAGAGGGCCACTTCAAGAGACATCATACTTAAAATGGAAAAAATATAAGACAAAGAGAGAATCTTAAAGGCAGCATGGGAGAAACAGGAAGTAACATACAAGGGAGCCTCAATAAGACTAGCAGCTGACTTCTCAATGGAAATACTCCAAGCCAGAAGAGAATGGAAAGAGATATTCCAAGTAATGAAAAACAAAGGCCTAAAACTAAGACTACTCTGTTCATCAAGGCTCTCAAGTAAAATGGAAGCCCAAATAAGAAATTTTCCTGAAAAAAGAAGACTCAAAGAATACACCTCCTCTAAATCAGCTCTGCAAGTGACACTAAAGGGTCTGCTTTAAGAAAAAGTCAAAAGATGATAGATGATAGATAGATAGCTGATAGATGATTGATAGATAGATAGATAGATAGATGATAGATAGATAGATGATAGATAGATAAGTACCAAAAATGGCAATGAATAAATACTGACCAATAATAACCCCAAACATGAATGGATTAAATGCTCCAACAAAACACAGAATAGCTGAATGCATAAGAAACAATGACCCACACATATGCTGCCTACAAGAGACCCATCTCAGAGTAAAAGACCTACACAGACTGAAAGTGAAGGGCTGGAAACAAATATTCCAAGCAAAAGGACAGGGGGGAAAAGCCAGGGTAGCAATACTCATATTAGACAAAATAGATTTCAAAAAAGGGGCCATAAAAAGAGACCCAGAAGTTCACTTCATAATACTCAAGGGAAGAATCCATCAAGAAGACATAAACATTATAAACATACATGCTACCCAATATAGGAACAACCAAATACATACAGAAAATCTTGCAGGACTTCAAAAAAGATATTAACAGCAACACAATTATAGTCGAGAATTTCAACACACTACTATCAAAAATGTATAGATCTTCCAAACACATTATTGACAAAGATATTGTGGCAGTGAACAATGTCATAGATGAAATGAAGTTAAGTGATATATGTACAGTCTTTCATCCCAAAGAAGCTAAATACACATTATTTTCAAATGCACTTGGAGCATTTTCAAAGATAGACCATATGATAGGACACACAACAAACCTTAATAAATTCAAGAAAATGGGAATCATATCAAGCATTTTCTCTCATCACAAGGGCATGAAACTAGAAACCAACTTCAAGGAAAAAAAACTCAAAAACAATAAAACTCATGGAGATTGAATAGCATGCTATTAAACAATGAATGGGGTGAAGAATGAGATCAAGGAAGAAATGAAAAAAGTTCCTGGAAACAAATGAAAATGAACTTACAACAACCCAAAACTTACGGGACACAGCAAAGACAGTCCTGAGAGGAAAGTTCATAGCAATACAGGCCTACATAAAAAAGATAGAAACATTTCAAATAAACAACCTAACCCTACACCTACAAGAACTGGAGGAAGAACAACAAAGACAGCCCAGAGCAAGCAAAAGGAAGGAAATAACCAAGATCAGAGCAGAACTAAATGGCATAGAGACTAAAAGCACAATCCTAAGGATCAATAAATCGAGAAGCTGGTTGTTTGAAAAGATAAACAAAATTGACAAGCCTTTAAGCAGACTCATCAAGAAAAAAACGAGAGAGGACCCAAATAAACACAATCAGAAATGAAGGAGGAGAGGTTCCAGCTGATACCACAGACATACAAAGGATTGTAATAAATTACTATGAAGAACTGTATGCCAAGAAATTTGAAAAACTTGGTGAAATGAACAAATTTCTAGAAGAATATAATCTTCCAAAACTGTATGAAGAAGAAGTAGAAAGCCTGAACAGACCTATAACAGCTAACAAAATCAAAGCAGTAATCAAAATTTCCCAACACACAAAAGTCCTGGGGCAGATGGTTTCACAAGAGAATTCTATAAAGCATTTAAGGAAGAGCTACCCCCTATCCTCCACAGACTATTCCAAAAAATCCAAGAAGGAAGAATCCGGAATGCACTTCTTGAAGCCAATATCATCCTAATCCTAAAAGCAGATAAAGACACAATAAAAAAAGAAAACCTCAATTTAATATTGCTGATGAATACGGACACTAAAATCCTCAACAAAATATTGGCAGAACTCACCTAGCAATACATTAAAAAGATGATGACCATGACCAAATGGGATTCATCACAGGGATGCCAGGATGGTACAGTATTCACAAATCAATAAATATAATAAACCACATAAACAAAATGAAAGACAAAAATCACATGATCTTATCAATAGATGTGGAAAAAGCATTTGATATGGTACAACACCCATTTATGATAAAAAAAAATAAAACACTCAGTAAAGTCGGAATAGGGGGAGCATTCCTCAACCTAATAAAGGCCATATACGATAGACCTACAGCCAACATCAAAGTCAATAGGCAAAATCTAAAAACATTTCCACTAAGATAAGGAACAAGACAAGGTTGTCCACTTTTACCTCTTCCATTCAACATAGTATTAGAAGTCCTAGCCACAGCAATCAGATAAAAAAAAGAAATAAAGGCCATCCAAATTGGAAAAGAAAATACAAAACCGTCATTATTTGCAGATGACAAGATAGTGTACATAGAATATCCTATAGTTGCCACCAATAAACTGCTTGACCTAATAAATGAATTTGGAAAAACATAGGGATACAAAATCAATATTCAGAAATGAAAGGTATTTTTGTATAACAATGAAATATTGGAAACAGAGATCACAAAAAATTTCAATTTGTTGTAGCAACAAGAATAATTACTTGCCTAGGAATAAACCTAACCAAGGAGGTAAAAGACTTATTCTCAGAAAACTACACAACACCGCAGAAATAAATTAAGGAAGCCACAAACAAATGGAAGCATGTACCATGGTCATGGACCAGAAGAATTAGCATCATCAAAATGTCCATTCTACCCAAAGCAGTTTATAGATTCAATGCAATACCTGTTAAAGTACCAATGACATATTTCACAGATATAGAACATACTCTTCAAAAATTTATATGGAACTAATGGAATGGTATTCCATTTACTCAATGGAATACTCACCCAGAATAATAAAAGAAGGAGCTCCTACCCTTTACAACAGCACAGATGGAACTGGAAAGCATTATGCTAAGTGATATAAGCCAGGCAGTGAAAGATAAATACCATATGTTCTCACATTTTAGTGAAACCTAATCAATAAAACAAATAAGGAAGCAAGATGTAACCAGAGACATTGAAATTAATTACAAATGGACAGTAACCGCAGTGGATATAGGAGGGGATAATGAAGGGGAAAGGATAAAGTGTTCACAGGAACAACTATAGAGGACACATGGACAATAAGAAATGGGGATGGAAATAGGGGAGGGAGGTGGAAAGACTGGCGTGGTCAGGAGGGGTGGAGGGAAAAGGCAGAAAACTGTACATGAACAACAATAAAAATCGAAAGTATTTAAAAAATTAAAAATAAAATACAAGCCTAAAAAAAATAACCCTTCTCTCCAAGACTGGGATCTTTCCTTCCTGGTAAGTTCCTTCTTAAAAATAATATGCCTCTTGTTCAGTAGGCTTCTCAGCACTAAAAGTTGAAACTCATTCTCCCTTGGAGAATAGAAGATTCACTTAATAATAAAGCTGTTGTTACATTTAAATATTGATTTGTTTCACCTTCAAGACTTGTGCTGCACTGAGAACTATAATACTGGGCTACTGTATACTGAGATTTCCACATATCTCTTGTACTGAGACTTCCACATTTCACTTATCTGAGAGACTGTTTCTGCAAAATTCACCACGCAGTAATCCACACTACTGGTGGTGACTTGGACAATTAATACAGAATAAGCCTAATCTGTAAAACAGAATTGGACAAGAGGACAGTATCATCCAGAACTTCAGAAAGGAAACATTGTTGATTATACAAGCAAATGCATCAGGGAATGGCATTGTGGAATTAATGGAATATCTTGTCATACTACTTGGTCAACCTGAAAATTGCCAACAATAACATCAGCTAAGATATCCTGAATTTGATTCATCCAAAGCTAATACTTGTCAAGTTTTTTTTTTCTCATGAGAATGGTGAAATGTGGTGCCTAGCTCACTTTCTCTTGGAATATATGTGGACCCCTTAAGAAGTACAATAGAAAGCCATGGTTTACAGGAATTTCACTGAGAATATTAATTCCTTCCAGAGAAAGGCAGAAAAGCAGCAGAGAGGAGAGAATAAGATCTTCAAGGTCCCTGGCTGGTAGTTCAATTGGTTAGAGCATCGTCGTAATATGCTAAGGTTGCCAGTTCAATGCCCAGTCAAGGCACATACAAGAATCAACAAATGAATGCATGAATGAGTGGAACAACAAACCAATGTTTCTATCTCTCTTTCATCTATAATGTAAAAAAAAATAGCTTCAGAGGGGAGAGGGAGGGGATAATGGGGGGGAAAGTGTGAAGGGTTTACAGAAACAATTATAAAGGACATATGGACAATAAGAAGGGGGGTGGAAATGGGGGAGGGAGGAGGGGACGACTGGGGTGGTGGGGAGGAGTGGAGAGAAAGGCAGAAAACTATACTTGAAAAACAATAAACAAATAAAATAAATTTTTAAAAGCTTATTTTAAACTTAAATAACACATGGACAAAACCAAATGGGGTTAGGATCAAGGGTGGGAAATGGGGATTGCTGGGTGTGTTGCAGGGAAAATTGAGACAACTGTACTTGAACAATAAAATGTGAAAAATAAATAAAAATAAATAAAAATTTTTAAAAAGCTTCAAGTACAACCACTGTACTGTGAACATCTTCTCACCTATGACTTATTTCTTTTCATTCATCTGTTCCTTCACTTAAAAGAAACTTTTGCTCCAGGATGTATGCCCTGAAAGCATATTCTGTGTGTCTTACTGAAGATGTTCCCCTGTCAAAATGGGAAAGATCCAATTTGAGATTCCTGTAACAGTTCTCCAATTTATTCTTGGCCCTTGAGTCACTTGAATAAGAGGGTGAGAGGAAACATGTGTTAAGTGCTCACAATGTGCCAGAAATTTGACCTACATTGATGTAATCTGTTGTGGGTTGAAATTGTCCCCCTCAAATTCATGTTCATCCAGAACCTCAGAATGTAACCTGATTTAGAAATAAGATCTTTTTAGATGTAATTAGTTAAAGATTTTGAGATGATATGGAACTAAAATTAGAGTGATCCCTTGATTTAGTGACTGTTCTTTATAAAAGCAAGAGAGTGTTGTTCCACCAGTGCTTTTACATAACTGTTCCCCCAACCCCTTTAAAACCCTTAACTTAGTTCAGTGAGCAAATACATTTGAGGCATTGCTAAGTCTCCCATCTTCTTAGTTTTCTCCATCAGTAAGCCTTTCCTTACTCCAAACCCTGATATTTTGAGTTTTGACTTGTTAAACAGGATAGGATCATTTTGTGCTGGTTCTGCAGTTACAAGAGGACACACATAGGCCATGTAAAGAAAAAGGCAGTGACTAAGTTATGTAGCTACAAGTCAAGGAACACCTGGGACCACCAGAGACCATCAGAAGCTGGAAGAAGCAATAAAGTTTCCTTCCCTAAAGCCTTCAGAGGAAACTTGACCCTCTGACACCTTGGTTTTGGAATTCTGGCCTCCAGATCTGTGAGAAAATAAATTTCAGTTGTAATTAATCAGGTTTGAAGTAATTGTTAGGGCAGTCCTAGGAAACTAATACATGATCTAATCCAAAACAAACTTTATGAGGAACACATGCTTAGTGTCACTTTACAGAGGAGGAAGCTGAACCACTCAACAGTGGAAATGGAAATTTTAAATACATGCCTGTCTGGTGTTAAGGCTCGCTCCCTTTGCAGTAATCCAGACAGCTTGTCTAGGAGAGAGGCCTTTTAAATTGCTTCCTGAGTTGGAGCGTCTCAAGATTTAATGCATATATGGATCACTAGGGGCTCTTATTAAAATACAGCTGCTGCATCTACAGGTCTGGAAAGTGCCTGAGATTCTGCATTTCTATCATGGTACATGGATCAGCAGTTAGGTAGCATCTTAGGTAGCAAGGACCTAAATCCGTGTCCAGAAAACTGTTTCTTCAAAGTGTCAGATAGTCATTTTTGATTTTGAAGGCCTACAGCTATTCAACCATGCATGTTATTTTAACAAGAAAGCAGCCGTTGTCAATGGATGCTTAGGAATGGCTGTATCTCATTAAAACTATTTATAGACATGAAAATTTGAAGTTCACATAATTTTCACATGCCATGAAATATTATTCTTTTAATTTTTTAACCATTAAATATGTAAAATAAAAACATTCTTAGCTGGCTGGTAATACAGAAAATGGTGGCAGGCCAGATTTGGCCCACAGGCCATGGTTTGCTGACTCCTGGTCTAATTTGATAATTGGTTGTTGTGTGGTACAGAAGAGATTATTTTATTTTTTTAAAGGCAGCATATTTGAAAAAATACCCTGGTGGAATAGAAAGAGAATTGGAGGTGGAATGACAAACTCTTTGTTTCAAACCTTACCTGTGATGCTTATTAGCAAATGACTCCTCAGAGCTGTCTCCTTTTCTTTTTTTTAAAATTTATCCACTGGAGTTATTACAGAACAGACTTAAGGTGAAGCGTACCATATACTGTTACTGAAAGGACTCCCCTTTTGCTTTGCCCCCCACCACCTAGTAGGTCTACTATGCCTGCCACCAGAGGAAAGACATCCCTCAATGCCAGTGATTTGTGAAAAGAAAAGGAATTATTTTTTTAAAAGCTATGCAAACTTGGAGTAATGACTTAATGTCTTCACTAAAATACTAAAGTCCTTAGAATACCAACAAATGTACACAGTCTTTCTTCCTACCCTTTGCCCAGTCAGGGTACCATATTTCAGGAAAAGAAGTAGAAGCCTGTGATTCAGGCTCCCAGCACCATCAGCTGTGTCACCACCATTATCTCCTGTTAATCCAAAGCCATGTGGCACCTTCTCATGGCCCATCAGCAAGAGTCCTTTCACCCCTTTTCTTCCAGGCAATGTCTCCCTTGCTTCCTAAGCCATGTGGCAAAGGGAGCACCCCAAAGGCATGGGGTCCCCACTCTGCCAAGGCTGAGTAGTTCTTCCTGGGTATGGCTACCATGCCTGGGTTTAAATCCTAGCATCAGTCTTCCTCTGCAGTCCCATTTTTGACTTCTCCTACAATCAGTTACACCTGTAACATTCCCATATTCTTCCAACTTTTCTGGGCTGCCATAGTGCATCTGGGTAGGTGTGGCCCCATGGCATTGAGCCAATCTTTTCCAAGCTCTCACGCAAGCACTGTAGCCAGGGGGAGTTGCCTCCCAGTTACATTTTGGTTAGAAATCACTTCCATCCCCGTGGCTCAAAGCATAGCCATAGCCATTTAACATATCCATGAAACCAGTTGAAGGTTATAGATCTATTAAATGACCATGCCAGAGGTTAGCTGCAAAGCTGTTGCTATACAAAATGGTTCTTAATGGACCTGCTCCATGTATCCCATTCCCCCAACTCAGACTTGTGGGGGTGAGGACATCCTATATATATTTTTTCTAATATTTTCTGGACACTTTGAGTTCTGGACCCCATTACAAATTTGGGGCCCCTGTCTTGGCTGCACCGTGTTACGGAATTGCTAATAAAAAATAAACAAACAAACTTCCCTTCTATTCCAGTGTTGTTCACAGGTTAAATGGTAAAAAGCTGCATGTTTAACCTCCCTTTCTTCCGGTCCCCCACTCCCTTGTTTCTTCACATTTGCATATGATTTTGCTTCCTCCAGGTGAATTAGTTGAGATGAAAACATTAATTTAAGTACACTTGTGTCAAAATCAATCTCAGGAAAGCATTATGCTAAGCGAAATAAGCCAGGCAGTGAAAGATAAATACCATATGATTTCACCTTTAACAGGAGCCTAAACAACAAAACAAAGAAACAAGCAAAATATAGTCAATGACGCTGCATTAGAGGTCAGGCAGAAAGTGACCAGAGGAGAGAGAAGAGGGAATTTCAGGGGAAAAGGGGAAGGGTTTACAGGAACAAAGTTAAAAGACACATGGATAAAAACTAGGGGGAGGGTGGCAATGGGAGGGAAGATGGGAGGGGGGTGGGTGGGCTCGAATGGGAGTAAAAGGGAGAAAACTGTACTTGAACAATTATTAAAATAAAAAAATAAAATAAAATCAATCTCAGAAAAAAAGCTACCACTGCACCTTGAAGGCCTGTACATCATAAGGCTAAAAATACTGGAAATATATAATATGCACCCACGACAAACAACCCCTGATGCCAAAGGGACATCTGAGAGAGTATAGGGAATGGTGGCTAGGTGAAAGGAAAGGAGAAGGGATTATGAAGACTGGGAGGCAGAATCATTCAAAGGGAATAGGAAGTGTAAGGAAAAGAAGCCAGTAACAAAGATTGGGGGTGAGGCTGTAATCTCTTTGTTAATCAGCACTGGGACACATATCACTGTGGAGATGACCCTATGTACACCACTATGTGTACAACATAGCATTTGAACCCAACATCCCCACTCCAAAATCATCTTCCAGAGCCAATGTGGAGGATACCGGGCCAGCAGTATCCATCGCGGCTGCAGCTGCTCATCAAAACACAAGAAAAAACATACACACGGACAAATGAGTCCTGTGGGGAAATAGGGACAAAACAGCCACTCTTTCTAGTGGAGAGTGCCTTGGCCACCCTCCCCAGGGGAGAGTGCCCTGGCCAGATGTAGGGGGGGCTCCACCCTCAGGGCCCCCCAACCACCATGGATGAGAATAAGTCTACCAAGACATGATCTGCTTGGGGAGGAAAGGTGGCCAGTTTCTCAGAGGAGAAGGGCCAAGAGCCTTTTCCTCAATGGTCTTTTATTGGGTTCATTTACACAAGAATTCAGGTGAAGCTCATTAATTATTGCCAGGAAGTAAGGATCAAACAATAGATAACAAAGAACTCTGAGGGCCTATTTTGAGTCAGGGTCAGATAGCTAAAGAGCTGTACAACTTTGAGGAACAAACTTACTTCTTGTTTGGACCCTTATCATTTCATTAAGAGCATTCTAAACAAAGCAAGTTTCACAGGATTTTACATATTCTTTCTTAGGCCTGATTGCACGGGGAACCTGCCCTTTCCAGCACAGGGAGGCACCACCCTCTGTCATTGTTTCAGGCTTAGGTGGAGCAAGGGAAGTAAGGAAGCCAAGATATTAGGAGATTTTCTCACAGACAATGAAGACTCAGGCTTTGACAAAGCAGAGGAGTGAGGGTTCTTTTGCTGTAGCCCCCAAAGTCCTTCCTTGGGGTCCTCCCACGTGATTGTGCCTGTCTTAGGTCATTCCCCGCTTGAGGAATCTTACCCATCTTTGGCTAACCAACCAAGCATTGGGGGCCAGGCAGGGTGAAGTAAAAGGAGCAGAAGCAGTGCTCGTGCCAGGGAGATAAGCTTTTGTCTCCTTGGTGGCTTACAGTCCAAGATCGTTCCCTCAGCCTTAGCCTTGGTGGGGGTTACAGCTTCTGATACCAGGCAGGGTAGTTCCCAACAAGCCAAAACAAGCTTAATTCAGATTGACACTTGGTTTTTATGAAGTTCATATTGATTAAAATCCTCCTCCACTGGTGATCCACAAAAAATGATCCAGGAGATATTTGACCCACATTAACTAATTGCTTAAAGATAAACTCTAATTTGGAAATCTGTTTTTTAATTTGCTACTTGAGAGTAAAGAAGAAACGGGAGTGAGGTAAAAGAAAACCAGCTTATACTTAAGTTTCTACTAGTAAGATAAATTTGATCCTAAAGATAATGTTGACCTGCCATTCATGTCACACACCTTCCCTGCAGTTCAACAAGCACTTCCAGAACACCATGTGCTTGGCACTGCATAATACCCTATCTCAACCAATGGATTCAACTTCCAAGGAGCTTACCATCTACAAACAGCGATTTTCAATCTTTTTCAACTCATGGTACACATAAGCTAATTACTAAAATTCTGTGGCACACCAAAAATGTATTTTTGTCATTCTGACAAAAAATAGGTATAATTTTGATTTATTCACACCAGATGGCTATTGTTCTATTTGCTGTTGTATTTTTTAAATTTGACAATCTAAAGGAAAAGATGTCAGTGCCTTGAATAAATAGTTATTGCATGTTATAAAGATTGTTGTGGCACATCAGTATGCCGCAACACACCAGCTGAAAATCATTGGTCTAGAACAAGAGAAAGGTGTGACAATAAGTAACTGCAATATAATATGAAATGGACCCAGTTAAAAAAGAAACATATATAAGTTTCAGCAGTAGGGATGGGGAAGGAGTGATTTATTCTAGCTGGGGCCAGGTGAGAAAATATAATGACAGATGAACTGGACAGGGGATAAACCAGTAAGGTTGTGAAGAAGAGAAATAGCTAATACATATAGAGAACTTACTGTGTTCCAGATATTACACTCCCTTAACTCATTTGATCCTCACAACAACCCATTTTCTCCCTTTCACTAGAATTTGGACTTGGAATTGAGATACACTAGTCAGTGTCTACCAGTGGCCTGGACACAGAAGTGAAAGAAGTATGAACCAGCAGACACAAATGCAGAATGAGAATGAAGTGGTGTGCGAACAGAAACAGAGATGAAGAGATGATGTGAGCAAGAGAAAAGGAGAAAGACATCCTGTTTAAATGGCCATTGACAATTTTTTTTTCAGCTTTACATGTTCAAGCAGTCTATAGAAGCAGCTCATAGTAGGTCTCGATCAGAAACTGATTGGCTCAGTTTTGGTCTATTTTCAATCCCAATCCACCTTTCCACAGCTAATTATACTAAAATTGGTCATGTGACTCCCTTTCGGCCCAATGGATGCCAAAGCAGTAAGTTCAAAATGCCTAGAGAGAAGCAGATTTGAAATGACAGTAGCTAGTTGAAGCCTGAGTCTGCTGAGCACTTTCCAATTTCTGCTTTCTTTTGTCATAACCACCTGTCCTCTGCCCTTTGACTCCATAAGATGCTTCAGCGTTTTACCAATAGGATTTTGGCTTGTGGCATTTTAATTGTTTTAATATTTTACTTATTTATTTTTAGAGAGCAAGGAAAGGAGAGAGAAAGAGTGGGGAGAAACACCAATGTGTGCTTGCCTCCCATGCACCCTCCCCTGGGGACTTGGCCCACAACCCAGGCATGTGCCCTGACTGGGAATTGAACTACAACCCTTTGGTTTGCAGGCTAGCATTCAATCCACTAAGCCACACCAGCCTGGGCTGGCTTCTGGTATTTTAAAATAAAAGTTTCAACTAGTTGTAAGCAAAAGAATCTAACTTAAAACAAAAGGATAATCTGAGCAATTATTTTTCAGGAATATAACTTTACAGTGTACCAGCATGGTGTTCAGTGAAACTTTATTTCATTCAGGGCAGTGAATTCTGACTTTGCAAAATTTGGCAGACAATAAAATTATTTCACAAAATAGTATAATATTAAAGAATAAGACCTTAAATTCCTTGGGTAATAAAATTTAACATTTCTCTATCCATACTATATTCACTATTTTAAGATCCTCTATTATAAGACTGCTGATTTTAACAATTAAGATAAGAAAGACTGAGGCAGTTACAAAGTAGCCATATATTCCCTTGTGCGTAAAACTCATCTGAACCTGACAGATTAAACCAGTTAAAGGATCCTTTTTCCCATGTTGTTTGCCCATTAAAAAAAAAATGAAACCCATAATGAAACCATAAAAAAATGAAAGTTACTTCTTGATGAAAGTTCTCTTAAATATTAGAGAGATTGTCATATGTACTCAGTTTTTCCCACAGGCTCTCATTGTATTCTTATTTATAATGCAGACAATGGGTAGAGACTTTGGGATTGGGTCTGACACCCATATTCAGACATATAATAGTATATACAGGTCTGCTGGGAACTGGGGCCTTTTATTCATCTTCATTCTGCTTGTCTTATAGGTCGATTTTGAGGAGCAAGTGAAGCCTTAGAAATGAAAGTGCTGGTAATCTCAACATAGTGTAAATTTGAGGAATTATGGGGAAAAAGAGAATGTTTGAAGAGGGAGCTGACATGCATTGACTTACATGATTTATCATTTAGCCTGCAGAACAATCCTGAAGTTTGGTATTATTTTCACCCTTGCCCCCATTTTACAGATGAGGAAATGAAGGTTCATTTCAACTCTTGAATTATATCAATAATCACAACAGGAAAAACAGCTTTTCCATACTAAAATATTATTTTCCATGCCTGAACACTCAAATTGATTTATTCTTGTATTTCTTTTTTTTAAGATTTTATGTATTTATTTTTACAGAGAGGGGAAGGGAGGGAGAAAAAGAGGGAGAGAAATATCAATGTGTGGTTGCCTCTCGCTGGCCCCATTTTGGGGACCTGGCCCACAACCCAGGCATGTACCCTGACTGGGAATCAAACTGGCAGCCCTTTGGTTCACAGGCCAGCACTGAATCAACTGAGCCATACCAGCCAGGGCTATTCTTGTATTTTGAAGGTAACTAAGAGAACCCTTGAGTGCAATGAGTCCATAATGAGTTATGTAATGTTCCATGATGAAATTACTAATGAGGATCCATGCTATTCTCCTGCACAAGCAACTCTTTCTGTGTTATTCCAGTTGTGAGGGCTGACTCCAAATATCCTATTTGGATCAAAGATCCTGTTAACCTGATTCAGAGGGCAAGTTAGTAGAATTCAGGCTTCTTAATTCTTGAAGAAGAGGATAAAGGAATATAATTCGACACACCCACCAGCCTTCCTTTCCATCATATTTGTTGTACTCAGCTGTGTTAGCACAGAATCTGCCAAGAAGAGGGACTAAGTGGAGACAGAAATACAGCCATAGCTCTGCTCCTCAAGCCAGGCACAATGGCGAGGAGTTACTTGCCCCCACAGGGAGCATTTTGCTGCCATTCAGCCTAAGGGTAATGCACATTCACCAAATCCTTGGCCACTGGGGCTGTCTAAGCTTGGGAGGTGTGACTTTTACTGATTCAAGACACCCTTGGAAAGTCACCCACTATCAACTAGTGGCTCCACTCTTCATTCAAAGACACATCTTAAGCTCAGAGTAAAAGCAACTCACGTGCAGGGGGAAAAAACCCACCTGTGTGTAGGTAATACTATCAGGTGTCCCCAAAATGAATTTTATAATACAAGTGACATATTTTTTGAGCCAGCAAAATCACAGAAAGCCTAGTTGCAGAGACAAAGGCAGAAGGCAGCCCTTTACTTCTGATCATCCCATAAGGAGCTACTCACAATAGGCCTAGATCAAAGAGGACAGGTCCTCTGAAACGATGTCCTGCCCCTCTTTCTACAAGGATGTGTGAAACAGTTCTTTATCCCACCCAGGTAGCACATCATTTCACATCTGGATTTTACTTAGCAGTCTTGGTTCTGGTGGGGTGGGGAAAAGCAGAAAGGTACCTTGGGAAAATAGAGGCAGAAACCTAGATCCAGCTTTTTAGAAGGGACACCAAAGTATTAGATTTCAGCACAGTATTTGTTTTTCATGATTAGCTGTTATCTATTCTAATAATATCTTTAGCAGATATTTGCTTAGGATAGATGTTAAAACTATGTAAATACAAAATATTCTCATCCGTTGTTATAAACTTTATGTTTGCAGACCCCCAAACTTCACATGCTCAAGTTTTAACCTCCAATGTGATGATATTAAGAGGTTGGGTCTTTGGGCAGTAATTAGGTCATCAGGATGGAACCCTCATGATAAGATCAGTGCCCTTATAATGAGAGAGCTTGCTTCTTGTTTCTGTTCTCTACCATGTGAGGATATAACAAAATGCCTATCTGCAAACCAGGCAGCAGACCTCTACCAGACACTGCACCTGTCAGCACCTTGATCTTGGACTTTCCAGAATCAAGAAATATAAGAAATAAATGTTAATTCTTTTTTTTAATTCTTTATTTTATTGATTATGCAACTACAGTTGGCCCATTTTCCCCCCTCACTCCCCACCACCCTGCCCATCCCC
>PVIA01016153.1:0-20044 GCA_004024845.1 Tonatia bakeri | reverse complement strand
GGAGTTCTCGGTCACTGGAACACTGGGCGACCTTGGCGAAGTCTCTTTACCCCTCCAGGCTTTGTCCCCTCCCCGTGGAAATGAGGACAGGAAGGCTACGGAAGCTGCACGGCTCTACGGTGTGGACACTCTGAAGTCATTGCCATGTGTGTCCCTCAAAGCTGGGGAAAAGGAGGCAGGCTACCTCCTGTGTTTTTACATGAAAACCAGTCTAGCTCCGAGTAGGAAAGTGGACTGGGCCGGGCTGCCCTGGGCATAAGGCTGGCACAGGTGACATGGTCACAGTGGCCTCTTATCCGGAGAAATAACCCTCTCAGCTGCAGCAGAGTCGGGGCCTTGTCCAGCCGAGCCAGGAACTGTGAGCAAAGGAAACGGTTGTTCTTTAAAACCACTCAGTTAAGGTGGTTTGTACGCAGCCACAGGTGACAGACACAATGACCTCAAGGGGTATTTGTTTCTGAGGGTTTAAGGAGAAAATAAATGCACAGGGAGCACTTAAAATCTTGTCTGGCACCATGTAATAGTTCAACAGAATCTAGCTGTCATTATGATCACATAATTGGGAGCCAAGTGTCTTTGTTTTGGGAACCCTTCCTGTTGGCTTCTTTAGTTACTCAAGTGTGAAGCGAATTGATACGAGCGGATTCTGTGAGGTCACCTCCAATCCGCCTGCCATGGCTGCAGCCTGGGGGACAATAAGGGCCACCTCTGGTGGACTTTCACCAGACTGCCCTAATATGGGGGAAGAAAGGAACGTCTGACAGACCAGGGACCCCAACAGGGAGTTCTTTAAGGTCAAGTGCCCACAAAGGCAACTCTGTTAGGGCTCCCAGTCAGGTCTTTTCTGGAGCCCCCGAGTTTGCCCTGAACTGTGCTTTGGGGGCTTCCTCCCTCCCTTCCACCTGTGCTTTACCAATCCTCTGCTGTGCACTGGTCTAGGTGTCCCGGATACAAGACAGACACCCATCTACCGTTCTGGACAGACAGACAGACAGACAGACAATGAAGCCGATAACTAATGTTATCGGTTGGTGCTAAGAGGGCTCTGAAGGAAAGGGAGCAGGGTGAGGGAGAGCGTGCTGGGGAGGGGCGGTCAGGAAAGACTCTCAGAGGAGGCACCAGCTGGGGACCCCAGGGAAGAGAGGACAGCCTGCGCAAAGGTCCACTGGTGAGAACAAGCTTGGCAAGTTTGCCGTAGCCGGTGGGTGATGGCCTGCTAGCGGGGCAGGAGGCCAGAGAGGTGGACGGGGCCACTGAGTCCTGGTGGAGACTTTGGCTTCCATTCTAAGTAGTAGAAACCTCTGGAATGTTGGTGTTCTCGGAAGCTCACTCAGGCCACCTTTTAAAGGACAGATAGGAAGCGAGAGTGAGAGAGGAAGCAGGAGAGTGAAACAGAGGTCCAGCAGGGGACAGGTGGCTTCTTGGCCAAGGGCTGTGGTGGTGAAGGTGGGAAGAAGCGGCTGAATTCAAACATTGTTAAATATCTCAACAGTCTCGCTGGAGGCTGGTGACAGAGTGAGTGAGGGGATGTGGGACACCCATGCATCGTGAGCTCATAGATGCAGAGAACAGACCGGTGATTGCCAGGTATGGGGGGAGGCGGGCAAAGTGGGCACGGGGATTGAAAATGTACACAATCCTACTATAGAACAAGTCCTGGGCCCTGGCTGGTGTGGCTCAGTGGATTGAGCGCCAGCCTGAAAACCAAGGGGTCACTGGTTCGATCTCAGTTGGGGCATATTCTCGGGTTGCGGGTGGGGGTGGTCCCCAGGCAGAGGATGCTTGAGTGGCAACCACAGATCATTGTTTCTCTCCCTCTCTTTCTCCCTCCCTTCCCCTCTCTAAAAGTGAATAAGTAAAATCTTTAAAAAAAAAACCAACAAGTCCTTGGGGTGTCATGTACAGCATGGTGACTGTAGTTAATAAAACTGTATTGCATTTTTGAGAGTGGCTAAGAGAATAGATCTTAAAAGCTCTCAGCACAAAAAAAGCATTGCTAACTCTGTGTGGCAATAGATGTTAACTAGACTTACTGCGGTGATCACTTCACAGTATATACAAAAGCAAATCATTATGTTATATACCTGAAATTAACAGAACACCATATGTCGAGAATATCTGAATTTTAAAAAGAGTGAGGCAAGACAAAGAAATAAAATACAATGAATTAGTCAGGGTTCCATTGCAGACAAAATATTCCACCTGGCAGGTTTAAAAGGTAACTCATTAGGTTTCATATTCCTTAGGAAGGGTGACAAGCAGGCTCTATTCCAGAAACAATCCCCAATGCCCAGGAATAGCCCCCAGTGCCACTGTGAAACTCGCCTGCAGAGGAACTTCTGCCACAGCTGCCACCACTGCTGACTCAGGAACCTCCCTGTCCAACTTGTAGTCGGGAAAGCTGCCAAAGTGGGAAGCAGCTGACATGCCTGCTCAGCACCAACAGACTCAGAATGGATCTGGCACTAGGGCTTCTGCCACAGCTGCCTGACAGAACCACAGCACCTCCGGCACCTGCCTCCAGAACAGCCATGTGGCCACCTCCTCCAGCGCTCAGTTCCACCTGTCCTTGCTGGTTCTGCTGCACATCCCTGGCAGAAGCCAGGTGACGTGGAAATCCTAGCTGCAAGAGAGTCTAGCCATCTAGCCTCTAAAGCAGAAGCAGTTACAATGGAAGGAGGTTTGGAGGGGTGCTGAGTAGGCGTGGTCTTCAGTACTCACCACAGTTCACTCCTCAGTTCTTCAACATCCTCACCCATCCTGCTTTCCCTCTTAAACCTCCCAAAGCAGCCACAACATGTTAGCGTGCAACCTGTGCAAATGTATCTCAATCTAACGAAAACATTCTTATCCTCTTCTCAAAAACAAAAAACCCCAAAGCCCCACAGTTACTCCATTCAGCTCTTACCCCTGGGAGTCTGGCTGATGATCACTTCCTCTCAAATCCCAATCCCGTCCTGACATTCTGTGATCCATGCACTAAAATCGTAAAGTTTGCCAGCAACAGACCACCCTATGCGAGTGGTAGAGGAGGAGAGAGGAACAGTTAGCACCATCAGTGTATACATGCATGACCTAGCCAGGTAAGGGCTAGCATTCTCATTTCTGCCACAGGTCACGAGGCATCTCTAAGAGCTTTCCTCTACTAGCCTTTCTGCTTTCCCTTTGCCTTTAGCAAGAACCTCACATGGCCGGGGCCTCGACCCAGTGGGATCACCTGAGCTCCACTCAGGAGGAAGCTGACCCTTGTTTGTCCTGCTCATACTGGGTTGCCATGGAATTAGAAAGTAGCCCAGAGGATTTCATGGGATCCAGAGACACACTTTTCTCCCTGTTCCCATTGTGCAGGTGTACTTCCCTCTTGAAAACCAGAGTCACTCACTCCAGCCAATAGCGAACCACCCCGCTTCGTTTTCCTCTGTGGGTCCCGGGCATGATAAGCCTGCAATGGCCAGATGTCTCTCTCGGTTTCCATATCAGCAGGACGTCTGTGGTGTGCCTTGGTGGAAGCATCCTTCCTTTACATGCTGAGACCTCTGAATTAGCACAACCAAAAGTCTTAGGGAGGGGAGCACGTATTTTGTAAGCCCTGAAGCCCAAGGTTCCCTGATTCATGGGCCCTGGAAAAGAGAGACATCATCTTGCACTGGTTTCTGATTCAGAGCATAAGCCAAGTTTTAGCCAACACTTCCAATTCATGCAAGGGTGTCTTCTGGATGATTCTGAGTCCCAGTAGGCCATGTCACCGACCCATAAAGACAGATGACTGTGGTGATAAGAGTATGTGGCAGGACCAGTAAATCTCAGGCTCACCTGCCAATTTATTTACTTCTTTGGCTGAGAAATGAAATCTCCAGTCAGCCGCAATGATATTTGGGCTACCATGACGGGGAATAGGACACTCAGTAAATCCACCAATGATGTCGCTGGCAGAAGCATGACAGGCAGAGAATGCAAATCCGTAGCCAGAAGAAAAGAAAAATTGTTTGCTCCAGGGAGGACTAATGTATGCTGCCTCCACAATGAAAGGAAGCCAATGTAACCAAGCTGCCACCAGAGGGCAGGCTGGTCCTCTCCAGACCTGGTACCGCATTGAAGGCTCAGAGCCACAGCTTCTGACAGCGGGGCACTCAGCTGTGGTGAGATGACTAAAACCGAGACTGCTGATAGCCATTCAAAATTCACTGTCCTTTGCTTCCTCAATAAAATAACCTTGATTTTATTCAGGCCATGGGTGTGCCCAGTCGAAAGAAAGTATTTCCCAGCTTCCTTTGCCCCTAGGTGAGACCACATACTTGAGTTCTAGCTAATGAAATGTAAGCGGAGGCACACCCTTCGTATGCTTCCATCACTTTTCCATCTTGACCATAATGACTGTGGAGTCTTAGACTGAAACAGAAATATAATTGTACCTTATTTAAAACCACCATTGTTTCACCCTGGCTGGTGTAGCTCAGTGTATTGAGCGTGGGCTGGGAACCAAAGGGTCGCCAGTTCGATTCCCAGTCAGGACACGTGCCTGGGTTGCAGGCCAGGTCCCCAGTAGGGGGTGTGTGAGAGGCAACCACACATTGATATTTCTCTCCCTCTCTTTCTCCTTCCCTTGCCCTCTCTCTAAAAATAAATAAATACAATCTTTTAAAAAATAAACACTATTATTTGGAGTTTTCTGTAAGTCAAACAGTAGGCCTAATATAACCATTGTGACTTTGAAGTAGTGATAGGAGTAAAAGATATTTTGGGATAATGCTACAAGGTGATGTGAAAATATTTGTGATTTTTTGACTGATATATTGATAAATAAGATTGCAGGGGAAAATCTAAAATATACCAATAATTACAATAAGTATAAATGGGACACTACTACAAGAAATGTTAAAGACAAAGAGTCTCTGGACAGAGTTTTAAAAATATTTTTATTTATTTATTTTAGAAAGGGAGGAGGTGAGGGAGGAGAGGGAGAGAAACATCAGTCACACCCCCCCAGCTGTGGACCCAGCTCACAATCCAGGCACGCACCCCAACCAGGAATTAAACCAGCGACCCTTTGGTTCACAGCCTGGCACTCAGTCCACTGAACCACACCACCCAGGGCTCAAAACAGCTTTTTTAAGGCCAGTAATGTGTCCATTATAACATGCTCACTTATAACAAAGGACCAAAAGATTGAAAATAAGGCAAGGGCTCTTGTCTTGAGTCTTTAGATAGAATTCAGCATGTTCACAAAATTGGAAGAAAAAAATATGTCTTTATTTTCACTAACCTCTAATTAAAATGCAGTATTCCTGCTATTTATAAATGTTGGCAAGTCACAGAAATATAAGTAGTACCTGTGACTTTGTCACCCATAAAAATCACAAATATTTTCACATCACCTTGTGGCATTATCCCAAAATATCTTTTACTCCTATCACTACTTCAAAGTCACAGTGGTTATATTAGACCTGCCGTTAGATCTTATTATTTAATACATTAATTTAAAAGTATATATAAAATAATATCACAAATACTTTAACTATTCTGATAACTATTTTGGTACAATTTGTTTGCTTTATAATTCTATGCATTCGGAAATAATGTTTTGAAAAGGGGTTCATAAGCCTTGCCAGGCTGCCACAGCAGTCTATGGGCAGAAAAAAGCTAAGAATTCCGAAAATAAAGGGATCCATGGGCGATAAACATAAATACCACAAAAAAAAGATATGAGTTTTTTTAATCATGAGAAACAAAAAGGAACATCATATATTAAAACAATAAACAATAAACCAAAAGCATGAAGTCTGTCTGGAAAGCCCAGCCATTGTTAATATAAAGAGAATGGTTTGTGTGACATCGATGTAACCTGGCAGCCGAGGAGAGGGGCTTGGAATGCGCATGTGTGAACAATGACGACTTCACTGTACTAGTCAGTGGGGGAGGTAGATGCCATTGAGTGAGCATGTGTGCTGTGCATTCCAAATGAGTGAGTAGAGCGACGAATCTGCATCACATTTTGCGTTAAGCTTGAACATTCCTCTGCAGAAACGATTCAGCTGATTCAGAAGGCTGCAACTATGGGCAACTGGTGATTGGCAGCCCCATCGCGACAATGCACCCACTCATGCATCACGTCCCATGCAGAATTTTTTTGCGAAACATCAAATCACCCAGGTGACTCAGCCCCCCATAGTCCAGATTTGGCACCTTGCAATTTCTGGCTTTTCCCAAAACTAAAATCACCTTTGAAAGGGAAGAGATTTCAGACCATCAATGAGACTCAGAAAAATACCAAAGGGTAGCCAATGGCGATTAGGAGAACTGTGTGAGGTCCCAAGGTGCTTACTTTGAAGGGGACTGAGGTATTATTATCCTATGTATAATATTTCTTGTATTTTAGAGCTTCTTCAATAAATGTGTCTATTTTTCATTGTATATGGCTGGATACCTTCTGGACAGGCCTCATACATAATAATGGAAAACATATTTGCATCTAACAATTTAGTTTTAAAAATATAAAGCGACAACTGATAAGAATACACGAAAATATTGTATATGTATACACACATGTGTATGAACAGTTGAGTTGGAGATTTTATATATTATAAAATGAACAGTTGAGTTGGAGATCTTAACCAGCCTCTCTCAGAAATGAATAAATAAATTAAACACAAATAAGAAAGGCAATGTTTTTGAGGAGCATGATCAATTAGTTCTATGTATCATATAGAACTTTGTGTCCAACCAATCTAAAATATACAAGTTTTTCTGCACCTATGGAACACACAAAAAAAATCAACCATGTGCTAAGTCACAGGCAAAGACTGATAGATCAGGATTTTCAAACATAATAATAGAATACCATATATAACTTTATGCCAACAGTTTTGAAAATGTAGATGAAAGTAACAAATTCTTAAACACACATACACAATTAGTTTGCTGAAATTAGCTCAGAAGCAATAGAAAACCTGAAAATATGAATAGTTCTACAGTATTTAAAGAAATTAGATTAGTAATTTAATATTTTTTAAAGGAAAACATAAGACTTGGGATGATTTTTCAGTAAAATCCTTCCAAAACATCAAGGAATAGATTATTACAACCTTATATAATTCCTACAGAGGCTAGATAAGAGAATTTTCAGAGAATATTGAAAAACTCATTCTAAAATATATATATAGAAGATCAAAGGCCCAAGGGGGTTAGGGGAAGAGTGACAGTATTTGGCCTCCAGAAATCAATACTTATTAGGAAGTTATGATAATAAAGACAGGTGTGGTATGGGTGTAGAAGTGAAACAAATCGCATAGAACATTACAGAGCCCAAAACCCCACTCATGTATAAATTTAAAATTCAACACAGCCAGCATTGTGAACAGCCAGAGAAAGGAAGGGATGTTTAATGGGCAGTGCCGGGATGCTTGGACACCCATAAGGATCCCTCCCTCACACCAGCATTGAGAAAAACTAATTCCAGCTGAATGAGAGATCTCAAAGTGAAAAGAAAACAAAAACTTTTCAGAAAACACTGTCCTGTGAATCCTCTTCCGGGTACGTGAGAGAGTATCTCTGCGTACCTAGGCCACTGATCGCCAGTACAGGCATACCTGCCTTCTTTGGCCCTGCAGTGCCGGGTGTCCACCACACTCACATCCCATCAGCAGCACATGAGGTGGCCCGTCTCTCCTTACCTGTACAACACCCGCCATCATTCTGCTTCTTCCTTTTGCCACTCGGTGGGTAGAGAGAGGCATCTTGTCTTAGGTTCATTTCTGTGACCGTAAGAAAGGTTGGGCAAATACTTCTGGCAATTTCTGCTTCCTTCCTTCCGAAAACTGCCTCTTCATACCCTTTGTCCCTCTCCCTGTAGAGTTTACTGCCCTTTTCTTGTTAATGTACCACGAGTTCTCTACATAGTCAATATACTATCCAGTTGCTGTTGTTCCAGCCATTGAAAAAAAAATTTTTTCAGTCTTTTAACCTTCCACTTGCTTTGTCTACGAAGTTCTCACTTGAACAAAACTCCCTTATTTTTATGTGACCAAATTTGAAGACTTGAATATTGGTAGAGAAGTTCTTTCTACCCCCATTCCTTCCGTAAAATACCTGTTCTAGTCTTTTGCCTACTATCCTGTTAAGATGCTTGTCTTGCCCTGACTGGTGGGGCTCAGCTGGTTGGGCGTAGTTCAATTCTCAAAGCAAAGGGTCGCTGGTTCAATTCCCAGTCGGGTTCAGCCCCAAGTACGGGCGTGTGCAAGAGGCAACCCATTGATGCTCCTCTCTCACATTGATGTTTCTCACCCTTTCTTCCTCCCTCTGTTCCCCTCTCTTTAAAAATAAGTAAATCAATAAAAGATGCTTATCTTATTCTTGCTGATTTTAAAAAGTCTTGATATATTATGGACCTGAATCCCTCTAGGGGCTGATAATTCCTTAACATTTCTAGCCTACCCTCTGCGTGGCTGAGTACACTCCTGTGCCAAGGGCAAGCTTAAGGTAGGAAAGTCGTGGGTATGTCCAGGGTCTACCCACTAAAGCCGGAGGTGCCCTCTGGCTGGCTCAGTGTTTGGAGGAGACACTGACAGTATTGCCTATGCTCACTGCATTAGTTTCCTGTGCCACCACCAGAGCAAACTGGGCGGCTTACAACAGTGGAAACTTACTTCCTCCCAGAGACAGAGGCTGGAAGTCCAAAACCAACGGGTCAGCGGGTCGGCTCCTTTTGAGGCCCACGAGGGAGAATCTGTTCCACGCCGGTCAGCTACCTTCTGGTGATGGCCAGCAAGCCTCGAATTCCTTGGCTGGTAGATGCATTGCTCCACCTTCACATGCTGTTCCCCCTGCCTCTGTGTGTCTTCTCTTGACCATCTTCTTATATGGACACCAGTGACATTGGATTAAGGGCCCACTCTACTCCAGTCTGGCCTCATCTTGACTAATTACATTGGAAATGACCCTAGTTCTAAATTAGGTCACATCTGGAGGTACTGGAGGTTAAGACTTCAACTTTTTTTTTTTTTTTAGATTTTACTTACTGATTTAGAGAGAGGGGAAGGGAGGGACAATGAGAGGGAGAGAAACATCAATGTGAGAGAGAAACATTGATCAGTTGCCCTTCACATGCCCCTAGTGAGGGACCTGGCCCGCAACCCAGACATGCGCCCTGACCAGGAATCGAACTGGCGACCTTTCTGTTTGCAAACCAACACTCAGTCCACTGAGCCACACCAGCCAGAGCAAGATTTCAACGTTTCTGTCGGGGCGGAGACACAACTCGATCCGTAACACCCACCTTGTTCACTATGAGCATCTACCCATCATTTAAGACTTGTAGGGGAGGAAAAAAATCCCTCTACTTTTCTAGTTTCTTCCAGCTAGTTTATTAATTAAAGCAACATGAGGCAGATTAACAGGAGGAAATAATCAAGTTTAATTACATATGTATCTACAGGAACCCCGCATACATGACAGTCAGAGACCTCACATACACGAGAGGTTCAGAAACGGACAAAATAGAGGTGTCTATGACATCTTGAGTTAAAGAACAAAGCTTGGCACCTGTGGCTTCAGAAGGAAGGGGGGTCATTTGCAGATGAGTAAGAACAGCTGTTGAGTGGTTAGATGTTTGCCCTGCCTTAGAGACTAGTCATAAGAAGTTATTTCTGGTGCTAACTTTTATTATGGACAAGGTCCCACACTTAAAGCCTTTAAGGGAGAGGTTCAAGTCTCTCTGGAGCTGACAGGGTCTTAATTGCCTTCAGCTAAAAATAGCCCACATGCCAAAGTAGCACATCTTGCGAAGGCCTGTTCCGAACCCCTTCAGACTCCTCTTTGCCTCCTGCAGTCTGGGAAGCTTTTTCCAACAACCAACCCATCACTCCCTCCAGACGGTTAGTTTCCATCATTGCCATGGCATCCAGCACCTCGTCATATGTCATGGTTGTTTTCTACTTGTCTGTGGACTTGTCTGTCTAGTTGTAGTTCCTGAAAGGCTGGTGCCAAGTCTCATTCACCTCTGATTCACCAGTTCCCCACACAGGGCCTGGCACAGAGTACTCATTATGACATGAGCTAACAAGTGTTGAATACTTACTGCCTGCCAGTCACTGAGCTTTACATATAGTATCTCACTTGATTTTTACAACTATCCTAGGAAGTAGTGTGTTCATCTAGATGCCACAGAAACAAAACGCAAACAAGTTTAAGTGGGAAGTGAATGCATTGGATCAATTAAAGGAAAGTTTAGAAGTGTGCATTCAGGAATGGCTGGATCCAGATGCTCAGAGAGAAATCAGGGTTCTTTTCTTCTCATCTCTGTTTATCTCTACCTGGCTTCACTTTGCAAGCAGGGCCCCTCTACCCAGAGCACAAGCTAGCTGTCAGCAATAGGCACATCCTGTTAGCCTAGCAACCACAATGGGGGAAAACCAACACTCTCGCTGACTCAGCAGAAAGGTGAACTCTCTGACTTGTCATTTTGTGTCAAAAGCCTGTACCCAACAGGGAGTGAAACACAGTGATTCGCAGCCCACCAGAAGTTCTCCCCTCAAGAAGCCAAAACAAAAGAAATGGAAAACACCCCTGAGCCGAATAAAACCCTCGTTACCGTGAGCCACCACGGTCGGGTTAATGCTGTCCCATCATGTAAATTAGGAACAGAGGGTGCAGAGCAATGTGCTGACTTGCCTAGGTGCCCCTAGGCAAGAGGGTCCACACTGCTGGCTCTATGCCAAGGCCAGCGTCCCTCGCATGTCCATCATGCCAGCTCCCCACACGTCCTGGGATGGGCAAGAGCCCAGGATTCAGATGGAGGCAAACAGCTTGGGCTTGAGATCCACTTCTGATCGCCATGCGCCCCAGGGTTCTCGTCATGAAGGGCTCTCAGTAAAATACGGGCAGTGATATTGCCAGTATCGACCCCACGGTGAAGACTACGTGAGATCATTCAAATTATGCATTTAGCGCAGTCCCTGCCGGTGGAAGGATCTAGATAAGAGTGAGTTGTTATTATGAGTAACTGTTCACTGAATGCGTCAGCAAATGAGTGGTGTCTGAGCCCTAACTCGGGGACTCTGGGAGGTTCTCCAGGCCTGGGGGTGGGGCGGGGAGGGCTTTGTGGCCTTGACAATCTCCACCACCATTCAAACCCCCTCCTTGGATATTCCTGTTCTTGGAGTTGGGCAATGAATTTCTTAATTTTCTGCAGAGTAGAAATTAAAGCGTGTTTAGAAAATGTTGTTACTATTATGAATCAATAACTTAGCTTTAAGCACAGTTCCAGGCCCACTCTTCCCTCCCATCCCATGGCCCAAACCCCTTCTGGAAGGATTCTAGAAGCACCATTACCCCTCAAGCTCTGTACTCTGGGTTTGCAATGGGCATTGTCCCTATTTATGATGCTGTTCAGAGAAAGAGACTGAAGGGGCAAAAGGCCATACTTAGCCTGGAGGTGACCCAAATTCTCCTGGCACTGTGGAGCCAAGGAGTCCAGCTCCAGGCCTGGGTGGGGCTGGGCTGAACTGGCATGGGTCAAGACAGGGTCAGGGGACAGGAGCAGGCTGCTCATGGAGGTGTCTCCCAAGCTTGGCAGGCCAGCAGGGCCCTACAACCCTCTTTCCAGTTGTCATTATACGTGGTCCCCAAAAGCTTTAGAATTATTTCCAGGTCGAGTGGGCACACACAGTCCCAGGACATCCTTCACTTTTTCTCCCGGAGCCTTGGTGGAGGGACCTTTGGGAAGCTGGGCAGTGCAGGGATAGAGGTCGAGGGGGCGGGAGGGGGGGGATTCCCCTGTTTCCCTACCAGCCCTGTCTCAGGTCCAGGAAGCTGGTCTAGATGCCAAGGGCACAGGTACAGGAAGAAAATGCAACAGTAGGGGGAGGAACCAGCTGCTTCCTTCCCCTGGATGTGTGGGAAGAAGGGGGTAGGGTTGGGCATGGGGGGGGAAGTAAAGCCAACTTGCCCAACTCTACAGAGGCCCAGCCGAGCCTCTGTGTGGCTGAGAGCTCCAGGCCGAGGACACGGGGGCCAGGCTGCAGAAAGAGAAGTGTCAGCATACAGGACACAGAGATGTTGACTCATTTCCCCCAACTCACTGCCCTCTGCCCTTCCCCTTCTCCCTCTCCTTCTCCACTCCTACCCAAGTCCTCAGAGAAACTGCTGATTCACTCCTGCTTGCTGGGGGTCCGGGACATTGGATGCCTCTGGACACCCTACCTGGTGCTCTGCTCTTCCTGTGTAATCCGGGCCGAGTCACTGAAGGACAATAATCCAGTTTTCATGGAGTCACAGAGCGCTCATGTCCTGATGTCCCAGGATCCTCTGACCACCATCACTGTACACACATCTCCTCATTCAGTCTTAACGACAACTCTGCAAGATGCCACTAGTGTGTCCATTTGAAAGAAGGGGAAAAACTGTGACTTCGAGGGGTGGCATCGACTTCCCAAGGTCATATGGCCAACTCATGGTGGAGCTGGAACGCAAACTAGGGTCTGCCGCATGCCAAGGCTAGAGCTCTTCTACCCTTGAAAACAGGGTGGGAAACAGAAGTTATCACTCTGTTTTCCGTAGACAGAAGGAAACTGGCACAGAGAGGTTAAGTAACCTGCCGGCAGTTGTACACATGCAACGTGGTGAAGCCAGGACACACACCCACTTCTTTCATCACCAACCCACTGTTTGTTTTGCCTAAGAGATGACCTCAGAGGTTCCCTTCAGCTAAAATACTTTTTCACTGTGGGCTGAGACAGAGCTGAATTGGAAGGAGAATGGGTGAAAATAGAGAAGTAGCTTGGTTTCACTTCCTAACTCAAGGAACCAGTATAGTTGCCCCAGTCCTGCCCTCTCAGTTTCACTCCTCCCCTCAACGAAGAAGAGAAAAAGTCATTCAACAAACAGGGTTTCAACCCTTGGAACTGGGCTTTCCTACACTTGCAGGGCTAGGAGCCTCTAGTCAGGGACACACCCAGGGGGAGGAGCTGCCTTCGTAGCAGGTCCCAGCCGAGCCTCGCTGAGGGCTCCCTCCTCTGCTCCTCTGTGGATCCCTGGGGACTGACATGGCCCAGGCGAGTCCTACCTCCGCCTTGGATCCCAAGGACATCCAGGAACTGGTGCTGTGCTCCCAGGAGGCCAAGAAGTTCGCCTACTGTCCCTACAGTCACTTCCGTGTGGGGGCTGCTGTCCTCACCAGCGACGGGAGGATCTTCTCTGGTAAGGGCAAGGGAGGGCGTTGGGCTCCCAGACCACAAACCACAGCCACGACCACGACAGCCTTGGGGGTGAGAGCAGGATACTCAGGGGGCGGTGGGAGTCTCCAGAAGAGCCCGGGTCCGTCCCCTCTTGGCTGAGCCTCCCCTATAATGAATGCCATTTGCCTCTACACTGCCTCATGTCCCAGACTGTGGGGTGAAGGTGCTGTTCAAGTCTAGGGGTTTTCCATTCTTGAAAGACTAGGGAGAGGGAGGTGGGACAGGGAAGGAAGCTGGAGGGGAGCCGGAAACGGAGAGCTTCGGCAGGGGCAGCGCTGTGTGGGGGGAGGGAGGGCTCGTGTCTGCTCGGAGTCCTCCTCTGGGTCCCGCCCCTGCTGAGGCTTCCACAGGTTTTATCAGTAAGTCCTCACCTCGGGCCCAGGCCCAGGTGTCATTCCCGTTTCTCAGTGAAAAACGCAAAGCCCAGAGAAGTGCCCTAGCTTGTTCAAGGTCACATGGAGCCCTGGAGGCAGAACCCAGGGCTGGGGTCCCCCAAACCCTGATTTCTCTTGCCACCCTCCGTGTTGGGAGGTGGCAGAGGGAGAGGAGGCAAGGAATCCAGACGGGATGACTTGTTAATGGGTTAGGGTTAGTTGTTAATGGGGTGCGGAGGGTCTTGGGGGTTAAGAAGCCAGGCATGGTCTGAGTGCAGCAGTGAGTGCCAGCCTGGGGAGGTAGGGACAGGAATCTGAGGTGGCGCTAATGTGTCCCTAGCTCTTTTTCTTGAGTTTGTTGATTTGATAGACAAACTCCCTTGAACAAAAATTCAGGGAAATTTGCTCAGCTGGGGGCATTCTCTGTCAGGACAGCGAAGAAGGAAGTGAGTGTGGGCTTGGCAGGGAAGACTGGCCCTTGACACCCCAGGGCAGATGAGCATTGGCAGGGAGGGCCAGGAGGGTATGTGAGCCTGCTACCTAGAATTCCCCTGTGGCTTGGAGCAACTATTCAAGGGCCAGTGGCCTGCACCTGTGCATCTATCTGTCTGATCAGTAACCCCCGGCAGCCCTCTCCCAGCAGGAACCACTCACCTGCTCCACCGCTCAGCTGTGGGTCCAGCTTAGGGCTGACATCCCCTTCTGTCCTGTCCCCTCTGGGCTCTCATATGTTATTTCTTGTCTTCTGAGTTTCTGTGTGGGTTTCATGAGTTCCCTGGGTGTTAAACACATTGGAGCAGGAAAAGCGACGTCCAGCGAGTACTGGTGTGTGAAAGGACAGTGATGAGTGTTGTCTGACTCGGCCTCACAACCCCACAGGGCAGTTACCATAGCGCCACTTTGCAGTGGAGGAGACAGGGGTTCCCAGAGGCTAAATGTCCAAGCTCACGGAGCTGGGATTCAATCCCAGAGTTCCCCTGACTCTCAAAGTCTGCTACTCTGTAGAGAATAAAAAGCCACTGAGTATTGTGTGGACATTCAGGCTGGCCTGGTGGCTCAGATGAGTATTAAACATTAACCACCACCACACACAGCGGTGCCACCTCATGCTGCCCCATGAATCAGCCATCGATTCTTTCCAGCACCTCCACATCCCCCCTTCATCCTTGCTTTGATTCATCTGGTCAACAAATATTTGCCGATTATGTGCTAAGTAATGTACCAGGTGCTGGGGATAGCTCAGTGAGCAGAAACGGCATAGTCCCTGCCCCCATGGAGGGCCCCTCCCCTTGCACAGGCTCAAAGCAGGAGCCACAGCCAGTGACTGTGGGAGTGAATCAGTGAGGGGAGCAGGAACGTCGACTATTTCAATGGCAAGGAAGGACCTGGTGCCGCTAGAGCCAGTGGGAATTGAGGGACGCCTCTGGGTTGGGCTGAAGGCTCTGGAGTTAGAGGCTCCTGGATTGGAATCCTGGTGCTCTGTTTACCAGCCGTGCGTCCCTGAGCAAGACCCTTGACCCTTCAGAACCTCAGCTTATATTTGTACATGGAGGATCCCAATGCCCACCTTTCGGGGTGTCTGTGAACAGTGCTGGTTTGCCTGGCCCAGTGGGGCAGCCAAGGTCCTCCCTGATCGCTGGTGCCCGTGCTGCACGGGTCACTGACCACATGGAAACTCATCCCTGGCTGTGAGGCTTTAAATGAGCTAATGCCCATACAGTGATTGGCAGTTCCTGGCCCAGAGTAAGCATTCACAGATGGTGGCTGCTTCGACTGCTGCTGGTACTGATCTGATGAAAATGATAGTGTGATGGTTTGGAGGTAGATTGTGGAGGACTTTTGAAGGCTGAGTAGAAACATTGGGATTTGATGAGGCAGGACAAAAGGAGTTAAGGAATGTTATTAAGAAGAGTGACATGAAACTGGTGTTTGAAGACAATCAGTCTGACAGGCACTCAAGGAGGACTGGGGCAGAAGAAGGAGGGACAGGGGCCACATCTGTTTTGTTTTCTGACCGGTCCACAGTGCCAGCATATTGCCTGACCTGGAAGAGATCCTCAGTTAAGGTTCGGTGAACTCACGAATAAATGGCTCAGGCCAGAGAAGTACCAGGTGGGGTGAAAAGGAAGCACAGATCTAGGAGCTATCATATGGGACAAACGAAGCAGGCCTGGGATGGGCCGTATTAGACATGAAGGAAAGAAATGTGGGCCTAGGATTCCCAGCCCCATGGGTGGGAGGAAGGATGAGGCAGACTGACTGAGGCGGGAGGCGGGAGGTGGGAGGCGGAGCCGGGTCGTGCTGGGGACATGGTGGGCAGGACCGACCGCAGTGTCAGTAGATACCATGCCCTGAGCACTCATGAAACACTCGGGATGGAAAATTCCTTCAGATGTCATAGCTACCACAGGGACAATAAATGTCAGAACACTTCAGTTGTAAATGACAGAAGCCAACCGGAACTATAATGAACAATGGTAGGTCTTGTCTCAGGGACAGCTGGATGAAGAACTCAAATGTCACCACGCCCTTCTCGATCCTTCTGGGTGCTTGCTGGTTTCCTTCTCTACGCCTGAAGGTGGTCTTCCTCCAGGCATCAGAGCCTCGGGTTTACATTCTTACAGCCTCAAAAGCAGAGAGGAAAGAACTCTTACCCGCTAACTGCAAATGTAAAAATTCCAGGGAAGAGCGGTGATTGGTCCATCTCCAAATCACATACACATTCCAAGGCCAATCACTGTTGTCAGGATGAGGCAGTATAATTGGGCCAGCGGATCCACACATCCCTCCTCTGGAGGCGAGGGGGCGGGGAAAGCCCGGTAGAGATCCGCTACCATAAGGAGTGTGGAGGTGCCAAACAGACCAAACCAACAGCCAAATGCACCACATTTTAGAACAAGATAACTGAAATTCAGGTTTATCTGATTCCAAATGCCATGCTCTCTCTGCGGCCCCTTGCTGCCATGTGGATATGCAGAAGGGGGTGAGATAGCTATGCTGAGAAGAGGGGGGCAGATGGAGGGCATTTCCCAGAGGCCCTGGGACTCCTTACTGAGATGGAAAGGGAGGGTAGATGGCCCTGAGGCAGGGCGTGGAGAGGATGGGACCTGGAACAACCAGTGGAAACCCATCGTGGGGTGAATTAGAGATCAGGAGGCAAAGGCAACTTAACAGTTGAGTTAAGACACTGGGTTTATGGCTCATAGTGGGACAAATCTGCCCAGTTCAAACTGTACGGAAGACTAGCCTGTGGCGTTGCCACCCTCAGAGGCTGCTGGTATCCTGTCCCATTCAAAAGCAATGCCAGCTGCAGAGATGGCCTTGCTGTCACGATCTCATAATGATCATATTCTCTGTATCACCGCCAGCCCTGGCCAGGGCCTGTGCCCCTCGCAGATGGGCCACCAGGACGGTGATTAACAGCTACACCAGTTGCCTTCTGTGGCGGCTGGGAGGGAGCTGCGGAGAGAGGAGGGGCTCTTCAGGAAGCGGAGCTGCTGAGGGAACGGGGAGGGGCGCCGAGGACTCGCAGAAGTGTTAAGATGGGACAGAAGGGGCCTTGGGCAAGGGAAATGGAGTCAGCGTGCGGCGGCGCTCAGATGGGACGCCGGGTGGGAGTGGGCACCACCCGAAGGAAAGGGGGTCCTCTTCAGCTCATGCCCTGGGGCAGCTGTCTGTCTCTCCTCCTCTCTCTAGAGGAACTTCAGCACTCTGTGTGCACCATGGTCCTTCAGGGCGCCACTCCAATGGTCACCTATAATGAACTCTGGGAGGAACAAATCCAATAGAGACACTTAAGGGTGCCCTGGTTACTCGCTGAGTCCAGCTTGCCTCAGCTTCACACTGAAAGCTGATCCTTCGTTTGTCTTCCCCGGATCTGCCCCTGGCTTCCTGGTTCCCTCCCCAGGCTCATATCTCCTCTTCGACCCCTCTTTGGTGCTTTATATCACCCCCTCCCCACAGTGGTGGACCTACTGCAGCCCCTCCCCCACCCCCCCACACCCACCCACAGCACTTCCAGGTGAGTCAGAGCAGGCTTTCCTCACCCACCGGTTTCTTCTCCTTACAGCCCTGTCCCCACCACACCCCACTTCCCACTTATCCCCACCTCTGTGAACCTCAGGCTCATCCATTGGCCCTCTCCACTGTCACTCAAAAGTGGCTTATTACCAAGAAGAGCTTCACTAACCCTCCACCTCTACCTCTATAGTTGAGTTAGAACATTATTCCCACCTAAAACTACAGTGCGTTACATTTTTGGTATAGAGGGAGGCAGGAACATGGAGAGTGTAGTACTTCTTCAAGCACATGGACATGACATTTCTCTAGTCCTGTGATTCTCAAATGTGGTCCCAGACCCCCCGGCCTCAGCACCTCCTGGGAGCTTGTTAGAAATTCTAATTCTTGGGTTCCAACCAAGACCCACTGAAGCAGAAACTCCAGCGGCGGGGCTCAGAAATCCGTTTTAAGACGTTCTTCAGAGGATGCTGATGCCGGAGTGCTCGGGTGCGAGAACTGAAACTGGAAAGGCCAGCGTTCAGGCTGCCCATCACCTACCAGACCCCCTGAGCAGAGACAGGGGTTGAATCTGTGTGGGTGCTTTGTTCAGATGGCCGGAGACCGGGGGAGATGACAGGGCTTGTACCCAAACAGACCATCCTCCCTCTCCTTTCAAGCCAGCCTTTCTGATAAGGGGGGCAAAAGTGTAGGGAAGGGATTTGGGACTCAGGAAAAAGGTTAATCAGATAAAAAACGCAGTCCAACATTTCTGAACATCCTTTCATCTGCCAACCAGTGATTCTCTTTACCTGTGCCCTGGGCAGCGGCTCGGATGCCGCCCTGACTGCGTGTGCTCTCCTGGAGCACAAGGGTCAATCGCTTGCGGTCTCCCGGAGTCAGGGTGGGCCATATCTGCAGCTCCTGAAACAGTAGCTTTTCATGTGCAGTAGCTACTAGGCTCATTAACTATTACCTTAAAGTAAGATTTCCCCACTCTTGGGTTCCCCCATCAGAACCACCGCTCCAGTCTCAGCCGAGGGCGTGGGCCCCGTGCTTTCTGGCACTGCTATCTCTGTGGGACTGGATCCGAGTCACCTCACTGTTGGTGTACTCCTCTCCTTGCTGAGGTCTAGGTGATATCCGCCCCCAACCCTGCTTACGCACCAAACCCCCTCAATACAGGGCCTTCCTGAAATGCCTTGGGGAAAAAGAACAGTCCTTTGTATCTGAGAGGCCAGGAGTATAGGGGATGGGGGGTGGGGCATGTGGGGTGGAGGATGGAAGTGCTGGATCCCTGCCCCCAACCTCAGCTTTTACCTTCCGTAAAATGTGATTACAGCAGCTCTGCTTTAAGGGGTTGTTAGCAGGATTAATGATAAAATGCAGATAAACTATTCCAGGGAGTGCCTGATAGCTACAGCAAGGTCAAAAGTCAGCACAGGTGGGAGGGGCGGGAGTGGATGGGCCAGCAAGAGCAAGTTAAAAGACAGCCTTTTCAGGTGAGCATCCAGAATCTGGTTAGGAAAACCATGTGGGAAGTAGCAGAGACTATTCATTGCATCTCAAAAGAAAAGCAGTAAAAGACCAGAATAAAGGAACACAATTAGTAATAATAGCACTATTATCATTGTATTATTTGGGTCGATTATTTTGGATTTCTCACTCGGTACCGTCCCACCCTCTCTCTGGATGTTTCAGAACAAGAGAAGGCAACCAGGTGGAAAGCTGGTTTGTCTGGGTAAGTCACAGCCTGTTTTTGGGGCTTAAAAGCAAAACAAAATTGCCTGGTCTTTCAGGCTGGTAGTACATGGCCGAGGGCTAGCTTCCTTTTTTTTTTTTTTTTCCCTCACAGCAAAACAAACTTGCTGGAGGCCCCAGATTTATTCCTTTGTATCTCAGAGTGGGAACTTCTACTCATGTGTTAGTAACTGAGAGCCTCACGGCCTCCCTGTTCTGGGCCCTGCGCTCACTGCAATGCACAACACAGATGAGGCCCTGACCACAGAGGCTCCCACTGTCCTGGGGGAAACTGCGCAATGATGACATCCATAACCATTGCAGGGAAGTGTTGAGTGCCGTGAAGGAAGTCAGAGCAGTGTAACAGGTTTGAGAGGATTAGAGGCAGTCGGGGGAGGAAGCAATTTTAGATGGGCTGATCAAGGAAGACTTCTCTGAGGAGGTGACATGGGAGCTGAGACCTGAGTAAGGAGAGCCCTGCGCACAGAGGGGAGAGTTCTGGGCCGTGGGAACAGCCAGTGCAAAGGCCCTGCTGCGGGAGAGTACTTGGCACCCTTCGGGAACAGCTGTCAGGCCAATTGGCCTGGAGAGCAAAAGGAGACGAGGTCCAAGAGGCAGGAAGGTTGGCAGCAGATCACACAGAGCCTTGTAATTATGGAAAAGATTGCAAAGCGCCTGAAGAACAGAAACAGAGTCACTGTCATA
>PVIA01016152.1:0-20041 GCA_004024845.1 Tonatia bakeri | reverse complement strand
CTTTGCCCCCTTCTGCCCAGTACCCACCTTCCTTCCAACAGTCCCCACCTTAGTTCACGTCCATGGGTCGTGCATGTAAGTTCTTCAGCTTTTCCATTTCCTATACTGTTCTTAACCTCCCTGTCTATTTTGTACCTGCCAATTATGCTTCTCAATCCTTGTGCCTTTTCCCCCATTATCTCCCTTCCCCCTCCCAGCCGATAACCCTTCAGATGATCTCCATACCTATGATTTTGTTCCTGTTTTAGTTGTTTGATTAGTTTTTTAAAAATTTTTTAGATTTAGTTGATAGTTGTGAGTTTGTTGCCATTTTAATGCTCGTAATTTTGATTTTCTTCCTTTTCTTAAATAAGTCCCTTTAACATTTCATATAATAAGGGCTTGGTGATGATGAACTCCTTTAACTTGACCTTATCTGGGAAGCACTTTATCTGCTCTTCCATTCTAAATGATAGCTTTGCTGGGTAGAGTGATCTAGGTTGTGGGTCCCTGCTTTTCATCACTTTGAGTACTTCTTGCCAGTCTGTTCTTGCTTCTTGTTTCTTTTTTCTGTTCTGGATGAATGTTTATTTCTTCCTTATGTTCCAAATTGTTGATTTGAATACTGGCTTCCTTCCCTTCACTGTTGGTTCCTTGTGGATTTTTATTTATTTCACTTAGTGTAGCCTTCACTTCTTCCTTTATCTTGTTGCCACACTCAGTGAGTTCTGTGAGCATCCTGATCACCAGTGTTTTGAACTCTGCATATGATACGTTGTCCATCTCTGTTTCATTTAGTTCTTTTCCTGGGGTTTTGTTCTGTTCTTTCATTTGGGCCATATTTCTTTGTCTCCTCAAATTGGCAGCCTCCTGGGTTTGTTTCTGTGTATTAGGTAGAGCTACTTTGACTCCCTATAAAAGGCACTTGTAAATTGTGTGGGGTGGAGCCTTAGGTATTAGCTAGCATGGAGCAACCTGCTTCACTGCTTTGTGGCTCTGTGTGTGGGGAGGGCTCAGAGAGGGCACAATGCTGCTGCCTGGCTTCTGGAAGTTTGCCCAGCACTTACCTTGTTTCTAGTCACCTCTCCCACTTCCGGTATGGAACTGGCACACTTCCAGCTGTTGCCCTGGTAGTGAATCCCAGAGTGGGTGGGATTGCATACATGCTAAGTCCATGTGGGCCCTTTAATCAGACTCTCCTGGGAAACTGTCAGTTTCTTTCCCCCCACAACTTCCACTGGTTTTTATAGCCAGAAGTTATGGGGCTTTATCTTCCTGGTGTTGGAACCCTGAGCTGTACAGTCTGACCTGGGGCTGGGATCACTCGCTCCCAAGGTGTCCCTCCCAGTTCTTATCCACCACACATGTATGTGGGACCACCCATTCTGCTGCTGCCGCCTTTCCATGCCACATGGCCATCCCTGCCTCTCTGTCCCAGCTCTGCATCTCTACCCCTCCTACTTGTCTGGATGAATGTGGCCTCTTTAAATGCTTGGCTGTCAGACTTCCACACAGTTTGATTTTCCAGCAGTCCTGGGTGTTATTTGTTTTGAGGTTAGTTGTAATTCTTCTCGTGGTTGCACAAGGATGCAAAGTGTGTCTACCCACCCCTCCACCTTGACCAGAAGTCACCAAACTTTCCAAAATTTAATGGAATTCATAGACCTGTATCTCCAAAAAGCTCAACAGAACTCAAGCACAAGAAACATGAAGCAAATGATGCTTAGGCGATACCATAATAAAACTGCTTCAAACATGCAACAAAGGGAAAATCCTAGGGGCATTTCTGAAAAGAAGACATTTTCAATTCCATACTCAAGAATGAAAGCAAAGACTTTTCACACACTTGTATGTCTACCTGTACCATGCTCTAATAAAATAAATCATCTGCCCTTCAAGCATGTTCTTCCCTCCTCCCTGTCCTTGCTTCTGGAATCCTGCCCATCCTTCCAGGCATGGCTCAGATGCCGCCTCCTTCTCGAAACCTTTCCTGGTCACCCACTGGATTTTGTTCTTACTTCTCTGAAGATCCTATAATCCTTTCCTTTGTGTGTAAGTGTCTGAGGATTTGCCTTCTCCCTCCCACGCGTGGATGCATTCCTGGGGGCAGCTGTTCTTCCTCATCATCCACAGAGTGCACCCACACTGCCCAGAACAGGCACTTAGCGTGTGCTGTATTGACTCACATATTGCTTAGTTGGTACAAGGTTTCTTTTAAACTCCCTTCCAAGATATTTCTGACTGATTTAGATGTACTTATTTATTCCTCAGCAAACACTTTATAAGCTGCGCCCTGTGCTTATAAAGGTAAGACAAAAATCTCTGGCACAAAAGGCTCACAACACAGTTTATTGTTTTAATTTGGTTGTTTATAAAAAAGCTTTTTCTTCCTTCCTTCCTTCCTTCCTTCCTTCCTTCCTTCCTTCCTTCCTTCCTTCCTTCCTTCCTTCCTTCCTTCCTTTCTTTCTTTCTTTCTTTTTCTTTCTTTCTTTCTTTCTTTCTTTCTTTCTTTCTTTCTTTCTTTCTTTCTTTCTTTCTCTTTCTTTCTTCTTCTTCTTCTTTCTTTTAAGTTTGGGTTTAATAAGGAGTAGGAAGACTCTTGGTTAGACCCTCCTGTGTCCAGGGAATGAACATTCTCAAGGGCAGCGTCTCCACTGTTTCCTGGTCACTTCCACTGGGACCCCTCCCGGACTCTGGTGTGTAGTCGCCTCTGCAACATCTTCACTGGGAAATCTAACGGAAATAATGTTAACATGCCTCCAGCTGAACTCCTGGTATTCCCCTCAATGCTATTCCATCTTCAGTTCTGCCATGTCAGTTAACGGCAATTCTATCTTTCCACTACTTGACCACTAACCTTGAGGTGACTTAACTCCTTTCCCCCTCATTTTGCACCTCACATTAAAGCTGTCAGCAGATTCCATCCACTCCACCATCAGACATATTTAGACACTGTCTACCTTTTATCATCTCTGCTGCTACCACCCTGGTTTAAGCTGCTCTCTTCTTTTACCTGGATTATTGCAATGGCTACATTAATGACCTCTCTGCTTCCACTGCTCACCCTGTCCACACAGGGTCCAGTCTCATCATAGTGATTCTTTG
Source organism: Tonatia bakeri (assembly GCA_004024845.1). Classification (NCBI taxonomy): domain Eukaryota; kingdom Metazoa; phylum Chordata; class Mammalia; order Chiroptera; family Phyllostomidae; genus Tonatia; species Tonatia bakeri. Next base: position 16,957 of record PVIA01016152.1, on the reverse strand, counting down.
AAAAGGCAGGTCAGATCATGATACTTCTCTGCCTAAAATCCTTTAAAGACTCCCCATAAAGGCCAATATCTTCACAACAGCTTGCCAGGTCCTACATAATCTGGTTCCCTTGCTCCTCCTCCCCCCAACATCTTTCTGACCTCCTTTCCTACTACTCCCTCCCACTCACTCTGGCCCAGTCTCCTTGCTGTTCCTTGAGCTCTCCAGACACAGTCCTACCTCAGGGCCTTTGTACTTGCTTATCCTCTACCTGAATAGCCCTTCCCCACGTGTCCACGTGGCTCACTTCCTCCTTTTCCAAGCGTTTTTCTCAGATGTTACCTTCCCAGTGAGGCCTGCCCCATCCACGGGCCATAACTGCATCTTCCCTTCCCATTCCTTGGACTTCCTTCCTGCTCTGTTGTTCTCCATTACACCTGCCTCCTTTTAACCGTATAGATAATTTACTTTGGTTTTTGTCTGCCCCTGCCCCGCTAGAACATAAAGTCCAGTAGGATGGGGATTTGTATGCATTGTTCATACTGTTTGTCTTGTGCCCGCAATAGTGCCTGGGACATAGTAGGTACTCAGTAACTATATCATGAATGAATGAATGAATGAATGAATGAATGAATTTCTAACAGTTAGAGCAGACCCCAAGTTAGCCTTACCAATATCTGACACCATCTCCTATTTGGTGGGTGGCATGAATTCTGAGGAAGGAATTTAAAAAATGCTCCAGGGCCCACCTTCAAAACTCTTAGCATGCCAAGAAACTGGATTCAGAAACTGGGCTTAGTTTGTATGTGTACTTGTTGAGTTGTGGGTGAATACCATCCGTGAAGAGGTATTCATTCAGCACCTCACTAGAGGCACAGCAAAGAACAGTGAGCTATATTTAAAGAGACTGGGTGACTAAAGGTGACAAATTAGAGACCAAAACTGTACTGGGACAGGGTTTTAGTTGTGCCATACACACAAGTAAGTGCAGAAGGAATTAGGGCAGGAAGGAACGAGTGTTCTGAAGTGAGTGAGAATCACTTGTCTCTCCAGGCTTCTCACAGAGCTTTCTGAAGCAGGAGTGCTGCTGGAACAATCTTCCCTTCACTGTTAATAACAACACTTCGTGCTCACATTGTTCCCTTCAACAAGCATCTTTAGAGAATTTCTGATTTTTATCTAAGCGTTCTTATCCACACCTTATAGTCAGAAGAGTGCACATAAACCACAGTTAAGTAACTTGTCCAATGCTGGCGGGATGGACAAAGAATCAAACCATTATGCCCAGACTCGGCCTTGTGGCATTCCTTGCACATAGCAAAACCACTTGTGAAGATGCTTTGTCAACCCACTCCCTGCTCAGCCCCCTCCTCTTTCAGCACAGGGAATAACTGTGAGTGGTTACTTCAGAAAACATTTGGAAGAGGTCCTTCGGGTGAGCCGCTCACCCACAAAATGATTGTTGATGCTGTCAGCACCGGAACACTGGCTGGACGGAGCCACTGGTCTGGGAAACATGCCATTCTTCTGGGCTCCAGAAAGATTTGGTCACTGCAAGAATGAATGCGTGAGTTCACATTGGACATAAATAAAAATATGTGCAAAGTATAAGTAGTATAATTAACTTCCCTAAATCTGATTCCCAAACTATAGATATTTTTTTCTTTTAGGCCCATTGACCATAAATGACAATCTGGGAAGCGACACTCTTTTTACAGGGCTGTGTGTTTCTCCAATCACCAGAGATCCCAGACTTCAGAGTCATTCCGGAATCTGCCTTTTGTCTGGCAAGTTCTCTTGATTCCATCTCCACTGCATTTATTTCCAGACTCCAGCATTCCCTGAAGCACAGAAGGGAAGCACTTGAGAAACAGTAAGCTACCACACACTGAGTTCTAAGAGTCACACTGAGAACTTTTCATGGATTATTGAATTGAATCCTTACAATCAACACCTAAGGTCGATACTGCTATGCCCTCTTAAGAATGAGGGAACTGAGACACAGAGAGGTTGAGTGACCTGTCAAAGGTTATACAGCTAATAGGGGGGCCAGGAGTGAACATATGTAGTATGATTCCAGCACTCATTATAAAGGCTTTGAGGTCTGCCTTTTACTTTTTAGACTTGTAACAATCTCACTCCTGAAGAAGGCAGTTCTTCTTAGAAGCAGGATGCTCTCTTCTCCCTGAATACTCTTTCATTCCTCAGTTCCAACCCCAAAACTTTTTAATCTTTTCTCATCTCATGTTCAGTTTCAAATTCAGCATCCTCCCTTCCAGACTAACCCTTCTTTCGTGTTTCCTCAATTTTGTCCATGACGCCACCACCCTTCTCAGTGTTGGATAGGTCTGGACCAGATGGATCATTTCCCTTTCTTGTATCCAAATAGTTATCAAGATCAATTCAAAGGTCTCTCTTGATACTTTGAGGCTATATACCCTCTTCTCCATTTCTGATGCCACCACCTCAGCCACACATGAGTTATTTCTCACCTGGACTAATGCAGTTGTGTTACTTTCTTCTTGCCTCTGGTCTCTCCCCCATCTACTCTTTCCTGAATCACATCACCAAATCAGTCCTATAGAACCACTTTTCTCATGATTCTTCACCCCCTCACCCCAGTAAAAGGTCTACGATATTACCAACTGTCCATCACACTTATTTCTTAAAAGTGGAAATTCAAGGCACTCTCTCACCAGCCAACCTTAGCTCTGCTCCGCCCCACCCAAACTCCCCAGTGCAGGAAGGCCTGCTTGGCCTCCTGCTCTTCCAGCCCTGGACAGTTTTCATTCCAGTCCCTAGACCTTGGCTCGAGTTACTACTTATGCTTGGAATGATGCAGCCTCCTTGCCTGCCCCAATCTCACCAACCCGGCGTTGCCCATTTCAAATTCTGTCTCCGCCACAAAATCTTCCTTCATCACTTTAGTGAGGACTGGTCTTCTCTTTTCTTGACTACCTGACACTCGTCACTCAATTAAGTCACTATAGAGGGTTTTCCTCTGTGTGTCTTCCTGTTCAGTTGCAAGGCCCTCAAATGTTGTATATAGGCAAAGGACTTTTTTTGTTTGTTTTGCCTCTGAGTGAAAAGGATTCCAGACTCCAACACTCACCCACTAGAATTACTAAAAAAAAAAATGGCAATGATTTTGCAGTTGCCAGCTGATCATTTTAGGTTGGGTACAGTTAATTGTCTGCGACCCATTCTGAAGTACTTCACAGTTTTCCCATATAGCCCAGGCAGGGTCTCCAATGTTCCCAGCCCTTGGTGAGCACAAGAATTTTTTCTGAGTGGCAGATGAAGGGGTTACTTCACCTACTGTACTCAGAACAAACTCTACAAATTGCATTTTAAATGATCTTTAGTTAGCCTTGTTGTTTTAACTCTGTCTTTCAGTAAAGAAAATTGTGTCTTGAACTTTAGTTAAATTAGAAGTAAATTATATGTACTTAAAATACGGAGCTGTTAAAATCCTAAGAGCTACATAAAAGCAACTGATGGGCTGAAAAATGCTCCCTTTGTAGCAGAATCACAACCTAAAAGCTTCAGCTTTTCTCACACAATGTGACCTTTCCTCTGCAGATAAAATACATGTAAATTAAGCTTGAATATTGACTAGATTTGGACAAGGATTTCTTTTTTGGGGGGAAAGGGAGGGCAGTGTGAGGAACGTAGAGCAAAAACAGAATGTCCTCCCTGCCCCCAGGTAAGTGTGTTTTATCAGATCTGAGGACTGTTCTATAGTTTCCATATAGGTAACCATATCCTAAAGAACATAAGACTCCAAGAAGTAAATTGTTCTCCTATCTTAGAAGTTGTTTTTGCTCTACCTTCCACTTACATTTTGTCAAATTTTCAAATAAAGCATCCAAAACTTTTTTTAGGACTGCCACCAAATAGGACTGAACAGAACTGAACAACGGCTGAGCCTGTCAGAAGTGGGGTCGAGGCGACTCTGCCGGCCCTCGTCCTCAGGGGCCCTGCAGGAGGGGCGGGGCCTGAGAAGCCCAGGCCTGCTGAGCAGCCCTGTTGCATATCAAGGCCAACTCTCTTGTTTTCAATGACAAGACAATTGAGGTGGGGGCGATGCTAATCTAGGCTTTAAGAAATCAAATATTATTCCGAAGCAGCAGTTGGTAGAAGCACTTATGAACAGACAACTTGGCATTCTGAAGGAATTGGAGATAAAGAGTGAACCCAGAAATAAAATGCCAAGGACACGGGGCAAGAAGGGCTAATGATAAGTAGCGATTAATCCTAATGGCAACAATGAACACTTACTGGGAACCTAACTGTATCAGGCACTGTCCTTTACCAACAGCATTTCCCTTAAACCTCCTAACAACTCCATGAGGTGTAGACATATCTCAGTCTTACAGATGAGGAAATGGAGGCTTGGAGAAGTTAAAAGACTTGCCCAAGGTCACGCAGCTACTGAGCTGGGAGCCCAGGATGTGAGTCCATCTGACTCCCAGGTCCACACCGCTCATACCTCAGGGAAGCATCAGGAAGAGAGGATTTGGCTGGGAACCTAACAGTGAAGGACTCCCAGGCTGCTCAAGTTAAGGGCAGGCACACAATGACTGAAGGCAGCAGCAGCAGCATGTGGAGTAACCCTGGGCCAGCCCTAGAGAGAGCCCGGGACAAGGGCAACTGCCAGATGAACCAGCCCTGGGCACTGGAAGGCCCACGATCTGAGAAGTTGTTCTGCAACTTATCCAGAAAGGGCCCTCTGCCCAAGGATCTTTCAGAATGTGGGCTAGTGCCACTAAGTGGTCAGTTGGTCTAAGGTGTTTTGCTCTCTCCCCAGAGCAGAGTGACCCTTTTCAAATGTGGCATGTGGTTTTGGGTTCCAAAGGGAAAAACTCATTTTTTTTCCCTGGCATAGTGGCAGTGTAGGTTGAAGAAGAGGTAGGGATATCGCAGATAAATAGTAGACAATTCACCAAGCCCCTGAGATCCATTCTGCTCAGGTTGTAAGGCTCAGCAGGCTTGTTCCTACTGCCTCGCCTCCGCTGTTTGGGCTAGGAAGAGACTAGGGGCTGGTTAACAGCTCCAGGACCAGGGAGCAGGTCCAAGTGGCTTAAGGTCATGCACGTGGTCCGTACAACTGCTCTGTTCTCACCGGTCCAGATGCTCAGTCTTGACCCACTTGTTCCTTACATATGTTCTTAGAGAATCATGACAACGATGTATATCTACATTGAATGCTTTATTTGTGTGCGTGCAAAATATGTGTTGACGAAGTGTCTGAAGGAAGTGCTAAAGGGTCAGCTCTCTCCTGTCTTCCTCGACACACCATCATGACCTGATACACAAATTAGGTTTATGCGTGTGTCCAGAGCTCCAACACCAGACACAGTCTTAGCAAAGGTGTCACTTCAAGTTCTCTCCCACCCTTAAGTGATGCCAAAAATAGCGCCTGACATGGTAACCCACCACACAGTGACAGGTGCGACATCCCAAGTGCCCATGTGCTCAGCGCTATGAAGAAGGCCAGCAAAGCCCACCTCCCAGGCTCTGAATTTGGGTTTATGACTGTGGCTGCTCTGTCTTTTTGTGTCCCGCTGTGTCAGACCTCTGATTTCTCACCAGGGCCCACTCCCCGCTGCAGGACCTACGGGGCGTGAATTTCTCCCCTTTGGATGAGCTCTGAAACAAGGCCTAGATGCGGGGTTAATGGGTGGTTAAAGTTTTCCTAACATCGACTGCTCTTGACTTGGGAAGCCAAGCCTAGAAGGAGCGAGGCTGGAGGACAGGCTCAGAGCCACAGCCTCCCTCTCAAGTGCAACCACGCTCTCAGGCAGTGCTGTCTTTGATATGTCATCTTCGCAGAGGCATTAAACCCAGGGTTAATGGATGTGAGGACAGTCCTGATTCAGTAGCTTGAGTTCTGCAGAGGGATGGCCCCAGCGCCCCTCTGCCCCAGTGGACCGCAGTCAAGGGTCCATGAACTCCTGTGAAGGACCAGACAGAAAATAGTTTGTGGGTCCTTTGGTCTCTGTGACAACTATTCACTTCTGTTTCGTGTGAAAGGAGCCACAGATAACACGTAAACACACGGGCGTGGTTGTACCCACTAAAACTTTCTTTATGGTCACTGAAATGTGAATTTCATATGTTGATGTGTCGTGAAGTATGATTCTTCTTTTGATTTTTTCCCTAACCATTTATAAATGTAAAAACAATCCTTACTTTGTGAGCTGTACAAAAACAAGTGGCAGGCTGGATTGGGCCTGTAGGCCACAGTGTGTTGACTCTGGCACGAAATCCTCAGCTTTTATACCACGTGGAAGTGACCCAGGCCAAGGGGTGGGAAACGGAGATAAACCCCGGCACAGCCAGTTTAGGGCCTTCAAGGAAATATAGCGCCCATGCAACCAGGAGCTGTGACTGTGGGTAATGGGATTTTTTCCCCTTTAAACAAGATAATGCAGAGATCCACAAACATGTACTTCATAGCAGTCATCGTGAAAAGCTCCGTTTGTTACAATAACGTGTTACTGCTCAGCACAGCTGGACTCGCCTCCCTGAGAACCACCCTCGGAACTGCAGCACATGCTTCTGAAAACCCACAGTGAAGGGAACTCTCCATCCACCGAAGGCGGAGTCGATTTTTAGAAACAGTCCAAAAAACAAAACAAAACAAAACAAAAGCCAAACCAAACCAAACACAAAAAAGCCATCTCCACTCAACCAACGATAATGATAACAATGGCACCACGACCGATCCTATCGGAATGAGGCTGGGAAATAACAGTGCGTCATGGAGCTGCGGCTGAGCTACATAGGGCCATTTTTGTCCCAAACCACCCATGACCACAGGCTGCAACTGCTACCAGCTAGGCTCGGAAGTCCTAACGTGGCCCCTAATGACGTGTCATTTGGACAACACACTGTTGGCCAATTAAAAAACATTTTTTTTGAATTTTTGTCAATATTTAAAAGTCAAGCGATTTTACATAAAAAGTCAGATTTTTTTTAACTTCTCTTGAAAAATATCAAAAGGTCAGGCATGCTGGGTTCTCACTCTCACATGGCAACAATCAGCAAGAGCCTCCCGTTTAGGGGGGCACAGGAACCTCGGCCGGCTCCCTGCCACGCTCCGGCACTCCAGCCTGCTGGCGGCTACCACATAACCTTGTGCTTACGGCCTTTTCATTCACGAAAGAGTAACACAATCACACGGTTTGAAAGTCAAAATAATACACAGAGCTATACAGTGGAAGGCTCATTCCCACTGTATCCCCACCCTCCCTAAGCAAGCACTTTTGTCCATTTCTTTGTGTATTTTTCCTTTTCTTCCTTACACAGAGTAGTGCAATACATGCTTTTCACTGCTTTGCTCTCCTCACTTGAAATGAGTATACCCTGGGGATTGTTCCAACAGCAGAGCAGAGAGGACGTCCTCCTTCTTGTGTTACAGCCACCTCGCGTCCCAGGGGGTGTACAGGCCAGTCTGACAAGTCCTGAGGTCGTTAAAAGTCTTTCGCTTTCACAAATATTGTGCAGTGAACAACTACGTGCTCATGCCATTTCACGGGAGGTAAAGGCTGTTGTGCAGGACAAACCCCCACGAGCAGAAGTGCTGGGTCAGAGGATAAATGCATTTGTAATTTTTTTAGGTGTTGGTGAGTTGCCTTCCTGATAGGCTGCACCCTTTTGCACCTCAATGCAAGCGCATGCCTGTGTCCCTTCCGCTTCCTCAACAAAAAGGGTTGTCAAACTCTTGTGGTTTAGTCATTCTGATGGGTAAAAACTGCTCAGGGTCGTCGTAATTCCCATTTTTAAATCAAGAGATCTTTTCTCATGTGTTTAAGAGACATTCGCATTTCTTTTTCTGAGAACTGTGTTCCATTTTCCTACTTGATTCCTATTTCTGTTGCTGATTTTACCCATATTATTCTTGGGTTTTTCCTTATCATCTTCTAGGAGAGCTTGTGTAGGCATGGGGAAGATCAGCCCTGTACATATGATATGAGCTGCAAACATTTTTTTCCAGTTTGTTATTTACCTTTGCCTTTGCTGATGGTGCATGTTTGTTTCTTCTTGTTATTTGCTCTACAGAAGTTTTATTGCTGTTGTATGAGCTTTTAAATGTAGTTAAGTTTATTTACTTATTGTTTGCTTCTGGCTTTCGAGTTATAGTTTGAAAGAAAGGCCTTCCCATTTCAAGATTAAAAATGAGTTATTCATATTTTCTTCTAGTAATTTTAAAGCTTCATTTCTTAAACTGTAAATTTTCGATCCATTCAGAGCTTGAGGTGCCCATTGTAAAAAGTAAAACTTTCTTCCTACTGGGTGCTCAACCCTAGTTTCTGTGCAGGATGACAGATTTAACTGTCCTTAAGTGGTAATTAGTTACATTGCCCTTTTAACAAAGTTATTTACAACTGCCAACCAGTCCCTGGTCAGAATGTGCTAGCCAGAATTACCATGCTGAGTCGATGTACTTTCAGCCAAAAGCACAGAACTCTGAATTCTGTTAGCTCGAGAAGGCTCATTATGGATAAATGAGCCATTTTGGAGGACTTTTTAAAATGATGCTATTAGTCTCTGTATAGCTTATTTCTTTGTTCCTAGATCTCTAAGGACATGGGACCTCTGATTGCGTCCTCATGGAAGACCTACTGGTGCTGTTTGAAAGGGGGGGTGTAGACTGCAACCTTAATGAGCGTGCGCACCAACTGTCCGCCTGTGGACTAAATAGTTCTTTTAGCAACTCCTCTAACTAGCGGTGCCCTACGGACAGTTCTTTTTAAAAAACTGTTTCCTCAAGTGAACAATTCTCTGTTCTGAGAAAGTCAGAGTAAACATGAGAAAAATTTGCAAAGGTGAATGGTGAGAATGTTGCCAAGAAAGAAAGAAAGAGAGAGAGAGAAAGAAAGAGGGAGGGAGGAAGGAAGGAAAGAAGAAAGGAAGAAGAGGGCTTTTCAGTAGTAAAATTGATCCCAGTGCCTGAAGCAGAAGCCTCAAGGGGGACCCGGTGAGAGAGATGCTTAAAGCAGCTTTCGTCATCGGGAAGTCATGTCCTAGCCTTCCTGCTAGTGAGTGGGCACCCACCCCCAGGCTGCACCCCTGACAACTAATTCAGAGTCTCCAGGGGTGGGATCTATGCGTAGTCATGTTGAAACCTCCCCATATGATTTCAATGTGCAACTGCTGCTCTAGAACCTGCTACTCAAAGTGTGGTCCTCAGACCAGCAGCCTCGGTATCAGTGGAACGGGTTAGAAATGCAGGATCTCAGACCCCAGCTTAGACCTTCTGAATCAGAATCAGCACTTCAACAAGACCCCTAAGATATTCATAAGCACATTGAAGTTAGAGATGGTCTGGAGCAGCCTTTCTCGAAGTGTGGCACCCGAACCACCTGCATCAAACACCGTGCGCTGGATGGGTGGGGAAATTATGATTTTATGTCTGAGGGTAGAGCTTTGGAATCTACATTTTAATGTGCCAACTGTTTGAGAACTACTCCCAAGAGGAAAGGCAGCATGGAAATTCCCTCAATGGCTTTAAAAGGTCGAAGCATATCCATTGCAAGGGGCGGGGGAGGTTAGTTGGCAATGATCTATAAATGTTTCTCAGCCAGATAAATGTGATTTCTGCCCTCTGACCTGTAATAGAGCAGGTGGTGGTAGTTCAATTTAGCTTTCAGATTGACACTGAAAGGAGCCCATTCTCTTGAGTTAGTGGCTGAACAGGCTGCAGTTTGGATATATAAGCCTCTACTTTAAAAGCAGGATTAAAAATATGAAAAGTTGATGCTCAGACGTGTCCTTCTTAGAAGGTTCCAAAAAAGCCCCTCAAAATGCGCAGCAGAGAGAGACGAGAGAGAGCAAATTCCCCTGACGATATATCTTCATTTTACAGAGGTCTGTTTCTGAAATTTGTGCTTAGGTTCAGATTTTTAAATGTTTATGGGTTAAAAAAATGAAGCCAGGGCTAAGAAATTTGATCTCTCAAAAAATGTGTTTGCAGTATGTAGTACTTCCATGCAGTTCTGAAAGCATTTCAGCTCACATAAGATGTGTCAAAGCTTCTATGATAACAGAGCAGTAAGTGGATTGATCCCCAAAGGCCTGGGGTCCCGAATGACTCCCCCACACTGGACTTCAGGTGGCAGGACTGCAACCGTTGTGAGTACAAAGTGCGATCAGACCGTTGTGATGGCCGATCAAGTGGAATGGGGAACAGCAATGCGATCTTCATGCGACCGTTCGACAACGGCTGGGTTAAAAATTACCAAAAGCAAAGAAACTTAACACTGGAAAAAAAGATTTTTGGGGCTTTGCTTTAATGAATCTCTTTAGAGCAGTGTTTCTGGAACCTTTTGGGTTCGAGGGCAGTGGCGCGCCTTTGAACATATAATGGAAAGGTAGGGATCCTTCCCAGATGCGCTACCCGCGAGGGTTGCTGGGGCCCTACAGGCTCCATAGAACCGTCAGCGCTGACACTTTAAGAAAACCGCTTTAGGCCCAGGAGCAAGTTTCTGAGCACCAAGGTCCTAGGTGGTTAGTAAAATTAGGGCTGATTGTTTTCACTTAAACAGAGACAATTAGGTCAGCAATCTCGTGGGGACGGAGGCCAAGTGAAGAACCAGACCACTAGATTATGCCAGGAAAAGAATCCCTTTATTGAAGAAGCCTGCATCCTTTCAGATGTGCTGCTTCCCTGCTCTCATGGGCCCTCAGAGAGGCAGAGCCCGGGGACCGCTGGGACTCCATTCACACCAGAAAATGAAAACTTTTGTTCAAAGTTAGGAAGAAAAGTAACCTCTTATAAACACTGCCTATACCTCTCATTAACCTGCAGACTTAACTGACATCAGAGGTAGAAGACTTACCCCTTCACCTCTTCCCCATTTAACTGATGAAGACACTGACCCCTGAGGGCTAAAATGATAAGCTCAGGGCACTCTCTCCACAGCCCCCTGCCACCTGGCCAGGGGAGGAGAGGGCGTGGAGCTCTTCCCCCACACTGCCCGCCGCCCACCGAGGCAGGGGCGCCGTGGGGAGTCAAGCCCCGCCTACCGGCACCATGGAGTAGGTCATCATCATCAGCATGTCTTGGCTCTCCGCTCGGAGGTGCGGCACTGGCTCCCCGCTTTGGCTGCGCTTGCTGCGCGCGGCGCCCACGGGGTCCGAGGGTGGCGCGGGCGCCCAGCGCGGCGCGCGACTCAACTCCTCCAGGAAGGCGCGCAGGGCGCTGTCCTCTCTCTGCTCCCTGGCCCGCTGCTCCTCGAGGGTCCGCAGCGCCGCGCTCAGGCCACGCCACTGGCAGAGCGCAAACACCGTTCCTGCGGCATTGAGCGCCGAGAGCAGGGCCAGGGCGGCCAGGGCGCTGCGCAGCCCCCAGCCTGCGCCCCCGCAGCCTCGCTCCGCGCTTCGGGACATGCTCTGCGCGCCTCGGGCCAGCGGTCAGGGCTGGGCCGCCTCCCTCCGGGGCAACCTTTATACGCCACGGGCAAGCCGTGGGCTGGTGGCAGCGCCGTGAGTCACGCCGCCCTTTGGCCCGGCTGGTGGGGCAGGTTGGGGATAGTAGCAGTGGCGCCCGAGCAGCCCAGAGGGACGGGAGGGTGGAGATGGGTAGACGGGAGAGGCGCTAGTGGAGACAGCCCGCGGAGGAGGGGTAGACAGGGCTCATGCTCAATGCTGGCCAGGCAAACCGGCAAGCTCGCCTCTCCCTCCTTTTCCAAACTGCCCTGCCTGTCGGTATTGCCTTGGCTCAGGCGGCCAGACAAGGGTCAGACTGAGGGGGAGAGCAGGAATTTGTATTGCCAAGAAGTCGCTGGATTCCTCCCCATTCCCCACACACTGCCCTCTCTGGAGAGAAGGATCAGCATGCCCCAATGCCAAGGCACATGCCCACTGTGCCTGGAAGGTCTGTGGCTGGGCCGGTCCCAGGCTGCCCACACTCCTCCCACCATCGCAGGACTCCTGAAGACCCCACTAGACCTTTACCAGGAAGGGGGTGGATAGGGGCAGCGAGACAGTTGACAGTGGAGGGTTAAGAAGGCCGCTGGTCAGAAACAGAAAAGCCCAGCCCTGTCTGGCAAGCAGGAGTCGTCTTTGAAGGGAAATTTCCAGGATTTGAAAGGTTGAGAACACTCCCGTAAGACCCATACCTGGGAGGTGGCATGGTGATGAGAAAGAAATTCAAGAGTGGGAATCAAGAAGCCTGGTTCTAATCCCATTCTGCCACTGCCCAGCTAGGGGCCTTTGAGCATGTCCCAAGCCAGCTCTGGACTGATTCCGAGGAGGTTTCCAGCTGAAGGGCTGGGACTCCAGCCAGCCCCCTTCCTGGCCTTATATTAGCCTGCCTTGCCTGAGGGGGCAGATGCCTAGTTACTCCTTCACAACCTCCCTTTCCTGTCAGCTCAGATGCCTGTTGTGCTTCAAGGGCCACTGTCCCCCAAACACAGAGTCACTTCTCAGACTCTTTGCTCTCTGTCTTTCTCTGCTGTCTTTGGAATGGTTCTGCTGCCCCAGGGCCTGCAGGAGGCCCCTGTGGTGCAGGAGGACCCCAACCAGAAGCCGTGATTGCTGTTTCCCTGGCCCATTATCTCAAAGGAGGAGGTGGCCCAGGGAGCCAGCTGGAGCTGTCAAAGAGAAAGGACTTTCTCTAGCATAGCGGGTCACAGCTGTTTTTGCACTGAGGGGACCAGTAGGATAATGGGGAAGCAAGCGTGTTAGGACTTAATGGGAAGAGCTCTGTAACCATCTCCTCCCCAAAGGTGTATGTTCCAATTCTTGTAGGTGGGTTCTGAATGCCCCCCCCCCCCCCCCCCCCCCCCACACACAAAGGAGGAAGTCCAGGGAGTCTCAGACTTCTCACCCAATACTCACTAGTGTGAGCCGGGGAAGAACCTCTGGGGAAGCACAAGAAAACTGAAGTTACTTCTGAGAAGTTCTGTGTCAGGTCTGGGTTCCTGAGTTTAAATAGGAACATTGACCACCTTGAGTTTTCTTAGAAGACCATCTGGATGAGGAGCAGTTAGTCCAAGTGGCTCATGAAGGACCCCCACTACAGGGACATGATGTCTAGGAGGGAAGGGAGATGATACAGACTACCTTGTCTAGTTCCTCCCAACTCTAACATGCTGTGACCTAATTGAAAAAATGCCATGTACCCTTATCTCTTGTCATCCAGGCTTAGGGTGCCCACTGGGGAGAAGACACAGAGAGACAGAGTTGGGGGTCAGCCTACTGTTAATTCACTAACAGCCTACTGAGCACCTGCTATCTGTCAGGCACAGTGATGGACTTTGCAGGTGTAAGAATGAAGACAAGCAGCTTACAGGGTGGGCAGTTAGAGTCCCGTGGAGCCTCCTGAGCGTCTCTTTATCACAACGTTCCTTATAGTTACTCTCGCCTGACCCTCTGTCACCAGCACCCACCATCAACAGAACATACAGCCCCTGAGGTTACGGGCCACGTCTTGTTTTGACCCAGACTTCCCCCACACCTGGCACAGTTCCTGGCTTGAAATGGCCATTCAATAATTGCCTGTGGAATGTGTGAGTGAACAAATGGATGTATGAAAGGCTGTTTAGAGAGGGCATTTCTATGTGAAACGTGTGTGTGGTGATGGTGTGACTTAAGAACAAAACTCTGCTTATGTCATGTAGGGTAAATGGAGGCAGTCTGGCTCCCTCACCCAGGTGTCTGGGCAGCTAAGGGAAGCAGTTTCCCATAGCCTTGAGAATGGGCCAGATAAGTGGTATTCTTATAACCTTGAGACTGGGTCCGATGAACTGTTCCCATACCCTTGAGTGGGCTCGCATGCATAGTATGAAGCTCTGTTGCATAATATCTGTTGGCACCCTGCTGACTTCCTTTGTAACTAGTACTTAAGAGGGTAGGGACTCCTTGCTGGGTGCCACACAGGGGGCAGGTGACATGCAGGGGGACATGCTGCTTGCAGCATGCATGGACTGCTCACCCTTGAATAAAGGCATGTCAAGCATCTCCATGACTCCATGAATATTATTCCATCTGCCCGAATCTTGTGAACCTGTCCAGCCTTGAACAGTTGCAACACATGCCACAGACCTGGCCCCATCTTCCTTGGAAGGCTGCTTGTCTAACAGGAGACTGAGGGTAGCCTGACACACATACCCCCGACCCCTCTGGCTCAGAGTCCATAGCCAGTAGAAGAAATTGAGTTCCAGTTCCACTTGGAACCAGCCAGGCTCTGCCCAACGACATTAGGCTAAGACACTGCCCCTCTTGGGATGTAGGACTGCAAAGACTTATGGCACGGACAATGGGCTGGGTGGGTGGAGTGCCTGAGATACTGCACTGGGGCCAAGAGAAGGGCAGAACGAGGGCCAAAAAAAAAAAAAAAAAAAGATTCACTTCCTACCTACCCTTCTCTTTGTTACCTCCTCAAGCCTCTCTGTGTAGGATGGTATTTTATAAGGAAGGAGAAGGTGGGACTTGTTATTATGACCTACAATGGAGCTTATCTTTACTTATCTCTTGCTCTAAAATGGCTATATTCAAAGAGCTGGCATTGCTTTTTCCCTTTTGCCTTTCTCCTCCGTCCTCTGTCTATACCCTCTCTTCACCATGCATCAACCTTTCTCCTTCTCCGGCCCATCTCAGGGTTACCCCTGTTTAAGGTCTAGTTCAGAGTCCCCTTCCTCATCAAGCCTTGCCTTCACGCCAGCCTCAAGCTCTCCCTGTCCCTGAACTCTGCAAGCCCCGGGTACTCAGAGGCTATGAGCATGGGCATTAGAATCAGAGAGAGCTGAGCTTGAAACCACTTTTTAACTGTGACTTTGGGTATGTTACTCAGCTTCTCGAAGGAGGCTATAATATTGTATATATCAAGGGGTTGTGAAGATTTAATGAGAAAATACATGTAAAGCACTTGGCATACAGTAAATGCTCTTGGCTATGGATGGTCTGAACTTGCTGACACCCATACTGGTGCATTGTACTGTTGACCAATAGTTTAGTCTTTCCTGATCTTAGTTCCTTTGTTGGGTTATAACATGTTTAAAGAAGGGCACTCTCTCCACTGTATAGGGATACACCGGCAGGGGCTTGTGCCAAGTAGGAATATTGAGTTAACTAATTGATAAACAAATCATACTTTGTTGATGCTTTTTAAGGAATAGAACTTTTGAATGCATGGTAAACTTGGTCTGTTGTCTGAATATGGTGGCTTTGAAGTTGGTTATGTGGGGTCCTTCAATCTCCAGTTTCCTAAGCCCCCCACCACTTCTTGAGAGGCAGATATGTCTACGTAGACTGTCCTGCCTAATATTCCCCAGGATGGGCTGATACTTTCCACTTACTATTTTTTAAAAAGTTAGCTATTAATCTGGCCTGTTTTGTTGACATAGGAGGTTCAACATACAGTGAGGACATGAGGAGATATCTGAATTAACTTTTCTGGAGACCAAAGAAGCCAAGAACATTGTGTGCTATGTTTACAATGAGAAGTAGTTTTTCCATTAAAAGGCAGGTGCTCCGTTTCCACAGGTTAAATAGGATGTTCCTTAAAAAATGATTCCAGCTGGTTAACTTTAGGGCCCTGGAGAATGAAATCCAGTTCAAGGATATACTCCAACTTTAATTCCACAGCATTTCTCCCTGATTGTGAAGTGAATAATTTCTGTTTACTCTAAGGCCTGGGCATTTTTATTTGGTCCTCTGTGATGAGGTTGGCAACTATGCTGTGACTTCTGATGGTGCTTTGCTACCTCCCCACCAGCCCTGCCCTCTCGCCAGTAGAGAGGGAGGAAGTCTCTCTAACAGTTGCCACCATGTACACCTTCCACCCAACCACCTCTGGTTTTAACTCCCCATTTCTACATTTAAACCCCAAGAAGTTTCAAGCCAACCAACCAAAGTCAGCAATTCTCTTTTTTCTTGTTCACTCACTCACTCACTCACTCATTCATCCATCTATTCATTTATCCATTTATTCAACAAATTGGGTGTTTGCTATCTGCCAGGTACCACATTAGGAGCTAGGATAGGATGAAGAGCAAAACCAGACACCATTCCTGCCTTCCTGAAGCTGACAGTCTAAGTGGGAGATGGGATTAGCCCAGTCACAACAGACATGAAGGTATAATTCTAAATGAGATGATGACATAAATGCCCTGAAGGAAAAGAGCATGATTCTGTGAGATCTCACCAGTGAGGAACTTGTCATAGATGTGGGGTGTGGGGTTAAGGAAGGCTTCCCTGAAGAACTAAATGGTGCTTGAGCTGGAAAAAAGATGAATACTCGTTAAAGAGGTGGAGGTATGGGTGGAAGAGTTGTAAGCAACAGGGACAGCATGTGCAAGGACCTATGGCGGGGTGTACTGTGGTTTATTTAAGGGGCCATAAGAAGGCCAATGTGGCTGCAGCATAGGATGAGCATCAGGGAGAAGAATGGAATGAAATGAGGCTGGAGACCGAGTTAGGGGTCAGACTCTGTAGATGGATGGGACCTCATAGGGTTGGGGTCTTTATTGTGAGATCAGTGGGAAGCCAGTGAGGGGTTTTAAGTGTGTGTGTGTGTGTGTGTGTGGTGGGGAGTGTTGGGAGATGCTGGGTTGGTAGATGACAGATTTTTATTTTCAAAGGTTAACTTTTATTGCCAGGGTTTGTAGTGGCTTCTGTCACTGCAGAAACTGTGTGTGATCCCTCAACTTCATCAAACTGAATTTCAGCCTTTAAACCCACCTTTCCAAATGAAATAAGAAAACACCGAGTTCTAGAAAACACTATTTTGTCTTTTACTGCATATTTAAAAGTAGAAAGTTGAAAAATAGAACCATGATTAACATTTAAATGATTTGGCAAATCTTGATACTAGCAGGGGTTTCTGAGTAACATCTAGTAGGTATTTGCATTTTTCTGAGAAGTCAGCCTTTGGTGCTTCAAGGTGAGAGTGCCAAATCAGGTTATCTCTGGGGCTGGGAATAAGAACAGCTGATACCGCTTCCCTTGTGAGATTTGGTCTAAGTTA